>JAOXYH010000035.1:208793-219352 GCA_028566455.1 Botula fusca | reverse complement strand
GTCAGAGTCATAAGATATATGTTTATTATTTCTATGGTGTCAGATAACAGTTACACTCTATATCCAGGCTGGAGTGGGTGTTATCATGTGTTACAGTGGGTGGGTGTTGGCTACTTTCAGTGCTAAATGGAGTCATTACAGATGTGTTTATTATTTCTATTGTGTCATATAACAGTTATACTCTATATCCAGTCTGGAGTGGGTGTTATCATAGGCTACAGTGGGTGTTGACAACTTTCAGTGCTAAATAGTGTCATTATATATATATTTATTAATTCTATGGTGTCAGATAATAGTTATACTCTATATCCAGACTGTAGTACATGTAGGTGTTATCATGGGCTGCAGTGGGTGTTGATTAATTGTGCATGACAGAGTCCTTAAGAAAGTTTGGTAACTACTTTAAGTAAGTCATTTTATATGTGTTATTAATTCAATGGTATCAGATAACAAGGCTAGTGTAAGCATTGTTTTATGGTAACAGTAATTATTTTTAAAGTAATTTTATACCTACAAGACCCTTAGTTGCTTGTCACGGGGGGACAGTTGATGTTGATGTCATCTAATTAGGTGTTATAAGAAATGATATGTATACAAACCTCTCCCTCAATATGATTCTGATGCCTTTTTGGCAGCTCAATGTGGTACTGGTGGTCAGATTTTATCTGTTTGATTGGCATGTCTGCTTTTAGGGTTGCTGACAACACCTCTCTTCCTTTTTTGTTACTCAAATCATTGGTCTAGAGAAATACAAAGTAAAGAAATGTTACAAAGACACTTTTTTTATAAAATGATAGTGGAGGCAATCAGATTATGGAAATATATCATCTCAAATTCTCAATTAAAGCTATAAAAAAACAAATTTTGGATGGTCATCTGATGTTAAAGCACTAAAAATCATATCTATTTTTTTTTCTAAACAATCGTTATAACTATCATCTTCCTTGGAATCCAATACAAATAATCAACTGTATCTTCATGGATCCTAATATAATTAAGTCACTCAAGTGGAAAATGTAGATCAAGGAGACCTAATAAATAGTGTAGAGTACTCCCAAGATCTATCTAGTTATCAAGTATCATACCTACATGTACACCTAATACAGTCCTTATTTAATATTCAATACATATACCTTAATACTTACTAGTTAATCCTGTTGTCAAACATCAGATATATCTGCTGACCTGGTATCATTGAAAGTTAATTATAGGTAGAAAAGAATCTAAATACAAAAACTGAAACAAGATCAGGAAATATGGATAAAGGACTAACAGAAAAGGGTTCCATTTTCACTTAGAAATTAAACCACTCAGTGGCGCAATTGGTAGCGTGCTCGCCTTCAGGAGTGGAAGACCAGGGTTCGATCCCCGGTCGGGTCAAACCAGAAGACTTTAAAATTGGTAGTTGCTGCTTTTCCACCAAGCACGTGGCATTCAGGTGTGAGAGCAATGATTGGTCGGCTCAGAATCAGTATAATGTGTCCGAGTGGGGTGTCTGTCTAACTGCGGGCAGTTCTCCAGTGTGCTAGCACTCTTTAAAAAACCAGTTCAGCGTGCTGGTCTAGTCACAGCAGACAATTTCAATGCACTACACCTTGTTCTTGTCATGATATAGCTGAAATACTGCTCATTTGACATAAAACACCATTCAAACGAAACAAACACTTAGAAATTTGGGGATAAAAAATAATTGCAAATTATTTCAAATCCATAAATATTGACAAACAAATGAAGACAAACCTGATATTCTGGAAATTTGACAATGTGTCTGATATATATACGAGCAGGACAGTCCAGTTTTTTGGTTGACTGTACATGCCGTCTCCTTTTTTCGGTGTAGTCATGTTCATTGTCCTACAATTAGTAAGGTGAATAAAATATTATCACAAAGAATATATATATGTCTCGCATTTTGAAACTTGCTGTAAATAATATCAGTAAGTGGACCGTAACTGCTGTAGCATAAACAAAAGTCATGGATTACTGAAAACTAAATATTGTTGGCCTACCATAATTAGGTCTTGTTACAGACATACAAAAAAACTAAGATTATGGCTGCAGAAAATGAAAAGCAGTAAAAAATCAACATTCAACTGTTAAACTTTTCCACACACACATAAAACTACAAAATCTTGCATTAAATTCTTAATTAATAGAATGTTTATAAATGTTAAGAATTTGTCAGTGGTTGATGATCTTACTTTTTACTGAAAGAACTTATGTTCAAATCAGTCATGTTGCCTCCCATTTTTCCTTTATCAAACAACGTCAGGTTAGGTTTCAAAGGATGATATTGATACCGTGTTCAAGAGCTAATTTTCTCTCTCACCTTCTTTCTTTTTTGACCTTCCAATCTTCTTTCTCTCCTGTTTTTGTTGTAATTTTTGCCATGGTGGCAATCCATGGACCTTGTCCCCATTATAATAAAAGGAATGCCATCATAAAGAATGTTTGGATGGGCATCCTTCTGGGCATCCTGCCAATGTATTTTCCCTGAATATTCCTTCATATCTAAAATATTTTTATGCAATTTTAACTAATGAAAGTTATTTCTCATACTTATTTCATATACAAAAAGTGCATACAGGCCATGTGAGGGTTGTTTTACCCAAAAGAGCAATGTCACCTAAAATAATGATAGACTGTTTTCTTTTTTTGGACTTGACATCATTCATGTCCTTAGTTATTGGTCAAAATTTTCCTTATTGAAATTCAATGGTGAAATGAAAAATTATCAGAATGCAACATTATAACGGAAAATACTTAAACTTTTGACCAATTATGAGAGAAGACTACAAGAAAACTTCGATGCAGTTTGTCTTCTTTGGTCTTCTTTGTTAATTGTATTTTTAAAAATTTTTGGATGGTTTTGTATCTATATATCACCAGGATTCAAGATAAACAATGTGCAATGATTGAAGAAACGTGACCATGTAGAAGTGATTAGAATCCACTGAGGAAGGCCATTGGCCAAAAGTTTTGGATAAAGGTTAACATTCGGACAATTTATAATAATCTATACAGATGAAACAGATGTTTTGGCTTTACCTGCAAAAGTTTTTAATAAATACATTTGTGATTGAAATAGATAATGGATACAGATTAAGATAATGCTTCAAAAAATGTTTCAAAATAAATTACCTAAACACCCTCCAAAATCCCTCTTAGTTCTGTGAATGATGTAATGAGAATTTGTGGCCAACTCAAACTCTGTGACTAGATTGGTTGCATCCTGTAGACTGTTTACATACCCTGTATGGTCACTGGTGTTGATTTTGAACAGATCAATGTAAGACCTTCAATACAATAAAGCATTATGAATAATTAGGGAAATGTTCAATTAATTTTACACCGGTTAGCCCTTCTACTTTCAGGGGGAGCTAGCTAGTCTACCCAAAATCTACAAATATTCTAGAAACTTCCCTTTGGCAATTAGTGCTTAAGGGGGAAATTTTCTGCAAATTATGCTGAAATGGAAGGTTTCCATAGACCTTTACTTTATAGCCCCAAATATTTAGCACAAAATAGAATAGAATAATTTTTTAAAGTTTTTATGTCATGGTTTTTGTGTAAAGTTATGGCAAAAATCAAATTTATTCACTGAAATGGAAAATAGCAGAAAAATTTTCATTTTTTGTTACATTTTCCTTAATTCGAATGTGGCCACATAAAAAGAAAAACACCATATTTTATACAATGGAAGTTTTACCCATATATATGTAAGTAGGGAGGTCAGAAGAATTTGATGTTTTGCTAATATTGGCATAAATCATGTATTTTCCCCCAAGTTTATAAGTTTATACATTGTATTTTAAGAAATTATATGATGATCATATTATTTTAACATATTTTGGTAAATGAATTATTTAATTACATAAAAAAATTAAATTTTTCCTTAAAGTTAACATCTGCTGCAGAAATTCTTGTTTTGCATGGAGGTGCGATCCCCAAAAAATCACAAAATTTGCCAAAATGGCACCATTTTTTCTGCAGTCAAAGCCAAACGGACAAATGTTGCTGAACAGCTATCCTAGAAAGTAAGATATCTTTTGATTATTTGTGAGTTGAAGTCAAATTAGGTGATACAGTTTCTAAAGATTTCCCAACAGAGAGTCCCCTGTGGCCATTAGATGGCTTGCGGTCTGGTGCCGTTTCATGTATTTTCCATTTAAATACATTATACAGACCAGATTTCTTATATACTGGATGGACAAATGTTGCTGAATGAATTACTAGTGATGCATAGCAAATTCGTATTGAGAACTAATTGAAATACAATACCTTTATGCAGTTTCAACCAATTTTGCAATTATTTGTCAATTTATGGGGTCACTGTACATTTATTTTTTCAAGTAACTCGAAACACAACAGCCATACTAGTTAGAAATGGGCAGTAAATTTTCGACATTCAAAATTCCATAACTTTTGAACCCCTTGACCAATTTTCAAAATCTAAAGACCATTTTGATTCTCTCAATAAGCTCCCTTTATCTGGTCATATCACAAACAATCATTTTGTACTTTAAAAAAAGTCTGACCTCCCTAATGTAAGACAGAATTATGTCCTGTGAAATATTAGCCTTCCGGACATAATTTCACAGTTTCTTCCCATGAAATAATGTCTTTCTATATGAAATATTGTCCATGTTGAAGGACAGTATTTCATAGGCAATGGACACAATTTTATGGATAAAACTATGAAACTGTGTCCTATCAAAGGGAGATAATTTACATTTTACATGAGTGTTTTGAAATGGACAATATTTCATAGGTACAAATCACTGCAACTTATGAAATTTTGTCCTTTAAAGGGTAATAATAACTAAATCAATTAAATGTTTTAATTGAGGACAACTTAAAAGTAAAAAAAAACATATATATATAATGACACAGTATTTAATTGTCAATACTTAATGGATGAAAATGAATACTTACAGATATTTCAATCTGTATCCAAGGATAGTTTGCACAATGAAAATTATGGTAGTGTTAAAAGCATAACAATAATTTAACATGTGACAATAATGTTGAATTTGAAATGGGATAATAAAGTGGCTCCTCCAAAAAAATGCAGGAGAAAAATGGGACAATGCAGTATTGAGGAATACTTATAATATATATTGTAAAGTCCAGCTATTTATTAAATATGTGTCCTTTCAGATTATTATTTGTATATAATAGTGAACTACATTGATAATGGTCCATAAAATCCCAAATTACATTTATTTTGAAGATAAAACTGTGCCAGGCGGACATAATTTCATACATAAATTGCATCTGTCAGACATTATAGGATTAAACACATGTTTGTATGAGTTTATTGATGTGTAAATTCAGCTGAGTCACTCACAAACTGAACAAAGTCTGAAGGATTTATGTGAAGTTTGTGAGTGAAAGACCGAGGTTATACATCTATAAAGTCATACAAAAACCAGTTTAATTCTTATAATTCCATTTATAAAAGAAAAAAATGGGCTAAAATAATTAAAAATGTTAAAAATCAATAATGTTTTTGGTAAAATATAGTGTGTATGAATAATTGTGTTCTTCCAAAAAGTTTATCAATGTGTAAACTTTTAGAAATTGGTTCAAGTGACCAATGTTTGTTTTGTTTGAATGATGTTTTACGTCAAATGAGCAGAATTTCAGCTATATCATGACGAGAACAAGGTGTAGTGCATTGAAATTGTCTGCTGTGACTAGACCAGCATGATGAACTGGTTTTTTAAAGAGTGCTAGCACACTGGAGAACTGCCCGCAGTTAGACAGACACCACACTCAGACACATTATACTGATTCTGAGCCGACCAGTCTTTGCTCTCACACCTGAATGCCACGTGCTTGGCGGAAAAGCAGAAACTACCAATTTTAAAGTCTTCTGGTCAAGTGACCAATGAGATTGTTGCATATAAGCTTATGCAAATCAAAATGGAATAATTATTTCATTAAAAACAGCGTGAAATTATGTCCAGATTTCATCAAAAAATAAGTCTGGAATGTGTAAATTTTATTTTGATTTTTGTTGTTAGGAGTATGAAATTTTAATGGCTATTACAAGACTATTTTGACTTATATCACTATAATGATGTTTGTTTCATGAATATCCATCATACCTAGAAACTTTCCCATGGGAATGATCATTCTGTAATAAGTTTCAAATTTTGGGCCAATTTAGTTAAGGCTTTGTAACAGTATATATGATGTCCCTTCTCCTTTTGCATTACTATATATGGAAGGAGGCGATAACCGATGCTCGGCCTTCCCACTGCTACATTTTTTGTGAAATGTTGTTATGCATGATACAGTGACATGTTTTAACAAAATAAAATGAAAAAAAAAAACTTAAAAAAAAGGATTAATATATTAATAAAAAGTAAAAAAATAATATTTTAACAATAATTGGGGGGGGGGGAAATAGTCCAGGGGGCAATTGTCCTGCTCCAAGTGACGGATCTTCATGTCAAATGGAGATGCTAGATGCTCCCACTTTCACTGTTCAAAAGGTTAAAAGAAATGTAATTCATTTTCATGCACTAAGTGATGAAACCTCCAACACTTGATGAGGGACAACAGCTGAATTAAACTGGAGATGGGAGAAGAGGGGTCAGGAGATGGGAGAGGATGCCCCCCCCCCCTAGAAAAAGAGGGACAGTTACCCCCTGCACACCCACCCCCCTTTAATGCTTTGAAAGTGGCCATACATGTGTTTTAGTTGTACAAACAAGTACAGATGCACTCTACTGTGGTCAGAGATGTCTCTCTGCTGTGTATAGATTTTCTCAGACGATAGGTGCTACAATGTATATACTACGCAGGGGCATATATAGTTTTTGATACTCTTGAGGAAGTTTACAGGTTGTATAGGATAAGAGAAGAATGTTTAAAAACATTAGTTTTGTGGGACATAACCTTTTAGATAAACTACGTCTATGAACACATTCATGTGCACCCATTTTTATTCACTATTTCATAATACATACAAGTGAATAATTTGATTATTTCGTATATTTCTTATGTATAATACAAATGAAGCAATTCATCACCTTTCTGTGCATGTGTCAGTTTCATTTGCACCATCAACTTCATTATCAATCACGGCGTCTGCCATTTTTACATCACAGTAGTGAGTAGATCTCTTCTCGATAGAATGTTTTTTTTTCGGTTTTTAGACGTTAAGGTGATTCTGATAAATTATTAATAGATTTGTGATGCGCCACCTACCGGCTGAGCCTTGCTGGGTGCGGACTAGTGTCCACCGGTCAAATTGAACTATTGAACTTTTCGAATTTATGTTGTTTGCATTTCATTTTGAAAAGGGAAAATATACATAAACATTAAAATTATTTCCAGTCTTATTATACATCTGACTAAAAGTCATTATTTCCATTATTGAACTATTGTTTGTTCGCAAATGACGCTAGCTTTACTCGGCGGTTGCTAGGAACCCTTTCGCATACACTTCCGGTTGTCTATTTTTGTTTTGTTTCCTTTATGGTCGATATTCAGCAGTATTAGTACATAATGGCCACAAATAAAAAGATAAATGAATGTGGTAAGTTAAATCGTGACTGCTGTTTTCGGGAATCGGTAATGAATACTGTTTTAGGCATAATCAACAAATGCTGTCTGAAACATAACACTGGCGTTACAGCTTACTCAGAACATAACAACAACAAAGAAAAATAATAAGTATCAAAATGACCAACACAACATGAAAATCTCTGCAGTTGATATTGGAGATTATCTGGTGTGAACTGCGAAAATCAGGTCAGTTGACAGGTATGCATTGCCATGGACAGAAAAGAGATGTCATGGACATACAGTGAAGCTTTTCATCCTTCATGTATTGTCAAATATCAGCCCTGCTCATCTATCACGTGCACCCAGGGTACAATAGTCAGAATTCTAATTCTGGAATTTAGCATACATCCGCTTACAGGTTGACGCTAGCTAGGATGAAAACTTAAATAGAATATTTTGGAGTCACAAGATATCACTACAATCGTATGCATCAAATGAATTGTACCTGATAGGATTGGGTAACAAGAGAACTACTGAGCACAACACCAGCCAATTTCACCACAGTGCTGTTTGGCCAGGGTGGCTTGGTATTGTGGTTTTTAACTGAGAGATCTTTTACTTTGCACTACAATACAAACACATACAATACCAGTGTGCGAAATTAGTGGTAGACCCATAGACATCGTCTATGAAAAATCATGCAGGTATATGGAAAATCCAAGAAATTTTATAAGCATAATACAGTAAAATCAATGTAGATTTACTGTCAGTATATGATGACCTACTTTTTAGTTTCGCACACTGCAATACAGAGTGTAAAGTAATATCCAGGAAAATGCCATAATTTGACTATGTTGTTGTAGGATTTGACATGTTGCCGAATTCAGAAACATGCAGAATGATTTACTTGCCTGAAAAAGTACTGCCTGGTAGCAATTTTGCAAAATTTGGCAACAAAGAGGTCTATTCAGTTCTTCCTTACAGTAACACTCGATTATAACTACTGTGCTCGCTTTTTAGGCCACACCTACTAAATATTATGAGGGCCAAGGAAAACAGTTCATTCTAAGTATAAATTCTATCTGTGTTTGTTATAAGGAAGTTTTACTGTTCTTGAATTTCAATGGACAAAAAAAGAATTTTTTTTAACTTTTATAGGTTGGTTTTATCATGCCCCTGCCAAGCCAAAAGCCCCAACAGAACCAGTATTGTTACCACCAACATCCCAAGTCCCTGGACTTAACTATGAAATTGTAGGCCAGTATCCAGAGGACCAGCCTAAACCACTGTTCCGTGACACCGACACAAAGTACATCAGATTGGCTAAACAAGGAGGTAGACAAAGTAAGTACATATGTAGCAGTTCTTCATACATTGTTACTGGATTTTTATTCAGAGATACATTAAACCTGTGTTGAGACCATCCTCTTTTGGAAGACCCATCAATAATGTCAAAACATCTACATATTACATAGAAAATAAACCTCATCTGACACATTAGCTGTCGATCTTGAAAGACCACTTTTGTGATGGCTTTCAAGGAAAGCATAAAAATTGGTCATTACTGTACAGGAAGAAGTAATACTACCATATTTTGCAGGGATTTAATTTTTGCTTTTTTCGCGAGGTTCTTGCATGTACGAAAAATAAATACAGCGAAATATAAAATTACTTTCAGAATGCATTGCATAAGAACCATTCCGCTAAATTTTCTTCTTGCATAAATAAAAACACCCATTTTAAAACATTTTCGCCAAATTTTGCTCCCGCGAAAATAACCACTTATACAGTATTATCCTGTTCAAAGATTCAAATCTAATTTGCTATCATTAAGAAATGAAGCATATGATTGCAGTTTATCATGACTTTGTCCTAAGTTTTGGTGGCTTCAAAAAAGGTCTTGGCAGTTGATCACTCAAAACAAGTAGTAATTACACATAACAAAACAAAAATATGCCGTCTTCAACTTTTGAAGAAAAAATCTTTGAAAGTGTTTTAATACAGACGTGATTAATTAAAGTAATAGCAATCATATCAAAAACAAAGTTTTACATATAGACATGATTGATTTAATGTACCAATGATCCTACATGCAATGTTTTTTACAGATTTACTTCAGTTCAAAGAAAATCCAAATTTACGAGAGAGACCACCAAAGAACTACCCCAGACCAGATTGGTTTTATCTAGAAGATAATGCATTAGAAGATGCAGAGGTTACAAAGCCTGATCCGTAAGTAACATTTTCTTTGTAATAAAGAAAAGAGTATTTTCGATAAGGGCCATTTTAGCTTTTTTTTTTTCTTTTTTTTTTTCTTTTTTTTGCCGCAATGTATAAAATTGTATAATTTTGGCATTTTTGAAGCAAACCCCTTATTTTAACTCTTCTGTCTAACTTTGAAGCTAATTGAAAGTGCAAGGTAATAAAAAAAATACAGTTCAGATGTTGTGCACATTTTAAAAATATTTTAATGTAAAAACACATTTAATTATGATTAGGAAACTCCAATTTTTAAGGCCACCAAATAAGGCCCTTATCAATGATACTCCTTACAGCTATATATGTGTACTGAAATCAACATTTAATTGCCACCGTAGCAATATAGGTAGGGAAACAGAAATGACAGGCTTCAATCAGTCCAACTGTTTAAACTTTATATTCTCGTAATTTTCTTTCCCAAAAAATGAACAAAAAATACATAAATGTGTTCTTTGGAGTTGTGGACCCTTGACCGTGTGTCTATTCTTAACAAGCAATTCTCTTTTCCAATTCAAATAAAATTCATAATGATGGTTTACATTTTCCTTTGAAAATCATGATTCCTGTTACAAACCTTACATTTCCTAAAAAATTTTTACACTTATTTTATACAATAAATATATGTATTTAAATATAATTTATATGTCATATTTATACATGAAAAATCTTGATTGACCTCAAGTTTAAGGAAAATTGTAGGAGTAAATAGTTATGCAACATGAAAACAAAACACAGAAAATATGGAAAATGACCTAGTAAGCAGTCTACATTTTGTAAGT
>JAOXYH010000035.1:167913-180165 GCA_028566455.1 Botula fusca | reverse complement strand
TGAGACCACACACTGGTGATAAACCTTAGAAATGTGATGTATGTGGTAAAGGGTTTAGTGTAAGTAATAATGTACAGAAACACATGAGAACACACACTGGTGATAAACCATATAAATGTGATGTATGTGGTAAAGGGTTTAGTCAGAGATCTCATTTACAGAGACACAAGAGAACACATTCTGGTGATAAACCTTATAAATGTGATGTATGTGGTAAAGGGTTTAGTCAGGGCAGTTATTTACAGACACATATGAGAACACACACTGGTGATAAACCTTATAAATGTGATGTATGTGGTGAAGTGTTTAGTCAGAGCAGTAGTTTACAGGAACACATGAGAATACACACTGGTGATAAACCATAGAAATGTGATGTATTTGGTAAAGGGTTTAGTGATGACAGAAGTTTTCTAAAGACACAAGGGAACATACACTGGTGATAATCCTTGTAAAAAGAAAAAAAGGTAAAGCATCTAGTGATGTTACTAATTTACAAAACACACGAGCACAATCACTGGAGATAAACCTTATAAATTTAATGTATTTGGTAAAGGGTTTAGTGTATGTAACAGTTTACAAATACACAGAGAACACAAACTAGTGATAAACCTTATAAATGTGATGTATGTGGTATTACAGTATGTTACATTTTACAGATGCACACTGGTAATAAATGTGATGTAGGTGGTGAAGGGATTAGTCTATGCCATCATTTACAGACGCACATCAGAATGCACACCGGTGATAAACCTGATAAATGTGATGTATGTGGTCAAGGGTTTAGTCAGGGTGGTAGTTTGCAACACCAGATGAGAACACACACTGGTGGTAAATCTTATAATGTGATGTACGTGTTAAAGCATTTAGTGTAGGCCAAAATGTACAGTCACACATGAGAACACACACTGGTGATAAACCTTATAAATATGATGTATGTGGTAAAGGGTTTAGTCAGAACGGTGATTTACAGAGACACAAGAGAACACACACTGGTGATAAACCTCATAAATGTGATGTGTGTTATAAAGGGTTTAATCAGAGCGGTCATTTACAGAAGCACGTGAGAACACACTGGTGATAAACCATATAAATGTTATGTATGGGGTAAAGGGTTTAGTGGTGGTAGTAGATTACAGACACACATAAGAACACACACTGGTGATTAACCTTATAAATGTGATGTATATGGTAAAGGGTTTATAGTCTATGCCATCATTTACAGTCACACATGAGAACACACACTGGTGGTAAACCTTATAAATGTGATGTATGTGGTAAAGGGTTTAGTCTACGCCATCATTTACAGACACACATCAGAACACACACTGGTGAAAAACCTAATAAATGTGATGTATGTGGTAAAGGTTTTAGTGATGGAAGTAGTATCCAACGACACAGGAGAACACACATTGGTGATAAACCTTATAAATGTGATGTATGCGGTAAAGGTTTTAATCACAGCAGTAGTTTACAGACACACATGAGAACACACACTGGTGATCATAAACCATATAAATATGATGTATTTGGTAAAGGGTTTAGTGATGGCAGAAGTTTTCCAAAGACACAAGAGAACACACACTGGTGATAAAACTTGTGAAAAGGAAAAAGGTTAAGCATTTAGTGATGTAATTTACAAACACACGAGCACAATCACTGGAGATAAACTGTATAAATTCGATGTATGTGGTAAAGGGTTTAGTGTATGTAACGGTTTACAGACACATGTAAGAACACACACTTGTGAAAAACCTTATAAATGTGATGTATGTGGTATAATGGTTTAGTGTATCTTACATTTACAGATGCAACTGGGAACACACACTGGTGATAAACCTTATAAATTTGATGTATGTGATGAAGGGTTTAATCAGAACGGTGATTTACAGAAGCACAAGAGAACACACACTGGTGATAAACCTCATAAATGTGATGTGTGTGATAAAGCATTTAGTGTAGGCCAAAATGTATAGACACACATGAGAACACACACCAGTGATAAACCTGATAAATGTGACGTATGTGGTAAAGGGTTGAATGGTGGTGGTAAATTTACAGAAACATGAGAACACGCACAGATGTTAAACCTCATAAACGTAATATATGTGGTAAGGGGTTTAGAAATAGTGGTAATTTAAGAGACACATGAGAACACACTCTGATGATAAACCTCATAACTGTCATATATGTTATAAAGGGTTTAATCAGAGCAGTAATTTACAGGCACACATGAGAACACACACTGGTGATAATCCAAATAAATCTTATGTATGTGGTAAAGGGTTTAGTCAGAACGGCGATTTACAGAAACACAAGAATGCACACTGGTGATAAACTTTATTAATGTGATGTATGTGGTTTGTTCAGAGCAGTAATTTACAGACACACAAGAGAACACACACTGGT
This sequence comes from Botula fusca, assembly GCA_028566455.1. Classification (NCBI taxonomy): domain Eukaryota; kingdom Metazoa; phylum Mollusca; class Bivalvia; order Mytilida; family Modiolidae; genus Botula; species Botula fusca. Next base: position 177,759 of record JAOXYH010000035.1, on the reverse strand, counting down.
GATAAATCTTATAACTGTGATGTATGTGGTAAAGGGTTTAGTTGTGGTAATGTACTGGCGCACATGAGAACACACAATGGTGATAAACCTTAAAAATGTGATAAAGGGTTTAGTCAAAGCAGTATACAGACACACATGAAAACACACTGGTGGTAAACCATATAAATGTGATGTATTTGGTAAAGGGTTCAGTGGTGGCAGAAGTTTTTCAAAGACACTAGAGAACACACACTGGTGATAATCCTCATAAAAAGGAAAAAAGTAAATCGTTTTGATGTTAGTAATTTACAAACACACATGAGCACACTTTATAAAATTTGATGTATGTGGTTTAGTATCTGTTAGTGTACAAACATACATGAGAACACACACTTGTGATAACCCTAATAAATGTGATGATATGTGTGTGGTATGGTTAACTGTATGTTACATTTTACAGATGCACATGAGAACACATACTGTTGATAAACCTTGTAAAAATGTGATGTATGTGAGGAAGGGTTTAGTCTATGCAGACAAACACCAGAATGCACACCAGTGATAAACCTGATAAATGTGATGTATGTGGTCAAGCGTTTAGTCAGGGTGGTAGTTTGCAACACCAAATGAGAACACACAGGTGTGATGTGTGTGATAAAGCGTTTAGTGTAGGCCAAAATGTACAGACACACACGAGAACACACAGTGGTGACAATAAACCTTTAAAATGTCATGTATGTGGTAACGGGTTTAGTCAAAACACTGACTAACAGGCAGACATGAGAACACACACTGGTGATAAACCTTATAAATGTGATGTATGTGGAAAAGGATTTAGTCCGGGTACTCATTTACAGAAACACATGACAACACACTGGTGATTAACTTTATAAATGTGTTGTATAATGGTCAAAGGTTTAGTCTCCCTTACAGAAATGAAAAGTTTGCTGCAATATTGCCGCAAATTTGCAGCAATATTGCTGCAAACAATTTTGTTTGCAAGAACTGTTTGCAGGAAGTTTGCAGGTGTTTGCAGCTAGCTGCAAAGTTCTTGCAAACTTACTGCAAACAAGTTTTGTTCACCATAAAATTGCTGCAAATTTGCAAGAAAGTTTTAGTTTGCAGCTTCTTTGCAGGAAAAAAATATTAGAAGGTATCGTTTGCAAGAACTTTGCAATAACTTCATCTCCAAATATTAGCCAAATGTGTTTGCAAGAAAGTTGCAAGAAGTTTTTCTTCAAACCATATTATTGGAAAAAGCTTGCAGCAAAGTTGCAAGACGTTTTTCTTGTTGTACATGAATTAACTGTTGCATGCATAAATTATTTGTACATGTAGCTGTGACATACTTGATGTGAAACTGACAAAAATTATACTTGAACAAGTCAAAACATAAAGTTAGTTTTGGAATTAGTTTATTTTCAACAAATTATTTTTTATGACATATTCTTCAACAACTTTGAAACTCTTCGCAACTGAAACAAGTTTGATTTTTAAAATGCCTATGTGTAACTTTTTACTGTTACTGCTGCAAATAAATATCTTTGGTAAGGTAAGTACAATAAAAATTGAATTATTGAATAAAGAGACTCATTTATCTTTATTAGGCCACTCCAAATTAATTTCTAGTTCTTCGAATCTTTTATGATAAAATTAAGTACGAAAATTTTGATTTTAATTTTTTTTCTCAAAAAGGTAAAATATGAAGCGAAAGCTTCAAAATTGATGCAGTTTATTTTTTTCGTCCTTTTTGTATTTTTATTTTTAGGAGAGCATGAATATGTTTTATTAAATATGTAGGAAAATTGATAATTTTCTAAAATGTGATAAAAAATGAAGCGAGTAAAGTTTTTTGAACTTTTGAATCTATGATTTTAGGAGCGAGCGAATCCGAAGAACTAGTACTAGTAATTAATTTGGAGTGGTCTAAATTTTGAAATTAATTAACTTCAGTAAGTCCAAGCTGATAAGGTGCAATATACAATTCTCACTCCTGAAACCTATATTAATATAAATGTAGTTTGATTTGTATAAAGTAAAAAAAATGCGTAACAGCTATAATTGTACAATGTAAATACATGTATAAGTTAACAATAACCTAGCTACTATTTAATGCTCATGACAATTCTATTCATCTTAGTCAACTTTAAATACATTGGCTGGCTCACATACATACCCACTTTCCCCATCTTGAAATGATACATAAGTACATATACACATATTTTCGAGTTTTACAATACTAATTCTAGATGATATACTGCTACAAGGGTGAATATGAGGTACATTTATTTTCAATGCATTACTTATAGATAGGTTCCTTGTAATTGGTCCTAATTTCTCTACAGGTGTCACAAATGCAAAAGACTGAGTGGTACTTGCTGATTCATTTAAAATGTTTTGCACACCGAAGTACTGTATAAATCCATATTGCATCATTTTTGTATCAGGACAAAAGTATTTCACAGTAAATGAATTTCTTTTTGTTACTCTTTCATATTCTTTAGAATGAAAAACTTGTCCTCGAAAAATAAGTCGATTGTAAAAGTCCATATTTAGAGGACCCATCCCAAGTAAAGGTAACAGTTTTTCTAGTACATATTGGGGTAATTCCTTTCTATACTTCCTTCCAAGAAATTGAATGTGAAAACTGTTCACTGATTTGGTCATTCTACCAGGATAAAGTTTTTGAAAAGTATCCTTATATTTGTCTGGTAAAGACTCTAATAAAGATGGTAAATGGTGAATGATATTAACTGAACTCAAAATCTGTATGTCTATGTTTTGAGTTCCATGAAACAATTTGTTAAGTTCACCATTAGCATTTTCAAATGAAAAGCATGAGTATGCCCAGAGGGGTCCAAGTTTACGTACACATTCAGGTAAGTGTAACAGCTGATGTATATTAAGTGTCATAAATCTTTCCCCATATAATGATGAAAACATCATAACAAAGTACTTCAGAAGCATTTCACTTCTGTCTATCGAGTCCAACGGTATGTTGTCACCACACAAGTAATTCAAGGCTTCAACAAAAGCTGCAAAATGTAGAAAATAGCTGTCCTCCATCAAATCATTCAAAACTGGTAGTGCGTAGAAAAATAACCATGAACGAAGTTCAGATGCTTTCCAGTATTTAAAATGTGAACTTATTGAACGTGGTACACGTGTTATAAACTTTGGCGGTTTAATGGAAATTAAACGTTGATCAATTACATTTGCATATTCTGCCAATGAGAAGTCTTCCTTACTAAATGGTGATGTGATCCACAGTTTTATTAACAGTTTTGTGACCCCTAAAAGAACACCATGCATGTAGTCTATGCTTGCACCTTCAACATAATCATATGTTTTCAATCCCATTAGAAATGATGGCCCCTCGATTCCATTAGTTGTGCTTTTTGTATCCCTTGCGTTGATGGCATCATGAATACAGGCCGATGTTGTTCTTAAATTTTCTCCTGTTCCATCATTCTTTTGAAAAGGAAATATGTGAACTGAACCACCTTTTACAGTCTTAAAAGTTTGACCTTTTTCTAAGCATTTGCTACAGCTGTATACCCCATTAAATTGATTCATGTTCATAAGAAGACTTTTTGCAGGAAGATCTGCTGCTATACAAATTAGAACTGCTTTGACATTGATGATGTTTTCCCCAACTGAAATAGTTATTCCAGTTTCTTCCAATTCTCTTAATGATTGATATATAGGTTTCAGAAAGGTTGACATAAGTGGTTTACAATCGCCAAACCATAATCCAGCGAGAATCATGTTTTCGACTTGTTTACGGTTTTTGTATGGAAGTTCATTAATCATCAAATATATAGGCCATATGGAAAATTTTGAACTTTTAAAAATGGCAACTCCATCAGTGTTCAAAACAAATGAAATGTTGTTTGGAAATTCCTCTGACAATAATCCATCTTTTTTGGAAAATGCTTTATAAGCTTGTCCATCATATATGTCTCTAATGTTAGTTAAATTTGTATTTCTTTTAAATCTTTCTCTAAGCAAATCAGGGAAATTATGTCTGTTAAATAATACTTTTAACTGTTCCTTAATTGGAAGTTCAATAAAATATGTCTTCGATTTAGGATTAGACAAATTTTTTGAACAGCTTCGATTTGTGCACACTTGAGCATCTTGATCTACACAAGCTAAGCAGCTGACACAATAAAAGTGTTTCTTTAGTGGAGAAGAAAGAGATGCGAAATGTTTCTTAAAATGGTACAAACTTCTTAATCCAGGATGAGGTTCAAGACAGTGAGCAGATATCATTATCAGAATACTTTCTATCTCACGTTTTGAGACTAAATTGGTAATCATGTGCAGCAACACCATTATCATGCTGACCCACACTGGCATATCATGACCATGGTAGATTGTTTGCATTGAATGTGTGCAACTGTCCTCTTCACCAGAAAAGTCATTGCCATATTCCTCAGAATCTGAGTCATTTTCTATTTCATCATTTTCATTGATTAGTTCATCAAAATCAAGGTATCCAGTTAAGTTTTCTTCATAACTCATGTCATGCAAGCTCAAACTTTCCGGTGCACAACTGACGTCACATATTAACCTTTCCAAATCTGTCTCACTAACATCATATTCAGATGAGTTTTGAGTTTTACTAGTACAGGGTCTCTCAGAACTGTCCAAATGACAAGATGCATCTTCTGTGATTTCTCTCTCTTCTTGATTATTGAGATAGCTGGTATTTGCACACGAGTCATTATCAACCTCAATGGAAGTATCAGGATTTTCATATGAATAATCATGATCAGTAGTTTGATTATCTGTACTGCCATCTTTTTGGCTTTCATCCTAAAAGTACATTAATTGTAAATCAAGTTGCATATCAAATATGCTGTATCACATCATAAAACTTTACCATATTCAAAAAAAATTCAAAGCTTCAGTATTGCATATCAGATATAGGTATACAAATTTACCATATAAATAGTTTTTAAAAAACTGAGTCTGTATCCCAGGAATCAGTAATCCACACTTGCTTCATGGTTGCATCAATAAAGTCAAGAAGATTTTAAACTAAATTTTCCATTTCATCCCCTCCCCTCGTTTCTGTTTTTATCCTGGCAGTCATATTGGTTGGAGATCTTGGATATTGGAAAATAGCTGCAATAATGTAGCTCCTATGACAAATGTGTGTCTTGGCGAAGCTACAACAGGGTCCCTTTCTCGTAACGGAGCAGGCTGAAACTGATAATCAGATTTGACGTTGCACGATTTCTAGATTTTCAAACTAAAAGTGTTAATTTAAGAGATGTCATTGATTGTTATGAACTATTTAAGGACATTTAGAAATAATTTAAATACACGTATATGTGATAATATTAAATCCATAATAATCGATCTTTCAACGACAAAGAAATGTTATTTAAGAAAAACAAATTAATAAATTCATCTAAAATATGTATTCTATAATTATTTTCAAGTTGTTGAAGCGCACATATGCACCATTTTCACCTTGACAAGAAATTTACTTCTGCTCCATTGCGAGTAATGGAACCCTGTTGTACAAAATGTAGCTCTGCCAAGACACAAAGTTTGTCACAGGAGCTACATTATTGCAGCTAATTGGAAAAATACCACCAAATGATCATTTGATCAAGTTTCGGTAATTTCGAGATATTTTAGAGAATTTTTATGCACGAAATTCTGATAAGTCAACTGATTACAGGTAATTTCCTCTTCACGTTACTGTAATTGAACACAAACTCATGAATGAATTTACTAAACTGAAAGAGGAACTTGTATTGAATCTGTAGGAGATTTAACTCAAGTTGATTAGTATATAATAGGAACTTTTTCTTTGGAAAAATCTATCACGACTGATGGAAACTCCTAAACAATGGGACGACAATGGTGTTGATTAATTAACAATAGGAACTTGTTTCTATAGAGAAATTTATCAGTACTGATGAAAACTCCTCAGTACATCTGCTGGAATTAAATCTCCTGCAGATAGAACACAAGTTCATGTATCAGTTTATTAAATTCATTCATGAGTTGGTGTTCAAATACAGTAACGTCAAGAGGAAATTACCTGTAAAAGTGAATGCAAAAGTACAAATTCCCTTTCAGGCATACGGGCTATACATAAAAACAATTGTTCAAAACCTTGTACACAATGTACATGTATCAGTTTAATTTTACCCTGTTTAACTTTTCCCTTTTGTTTTTAAATCCATATGTATACAGATCTATTAACCATTTTATATGCAATATTTACCTCATGTTTCAAAAGTTTTATTCTTTCATTGTATCTTCTAGGTCTTACAGCTGGAAATTTTGTGTCTGTAATTGAATATATGAAAGAATGTTTTGATAGACATTCATGTCATAAGGCAAAGCATTCACATTTTCACACTATATTTGTAGATGCAAAGAAAATAAAGTACCTTAATATAACATTATGAATCATAACTCTAAAAAAAATAAAGAGTATTTTGTCTTATTACAAGATGCTTCTCACTTTTGGTATGCATGAGAAAATTTTTAATACATTTTATGAACTGTATTTTTATCCAGTAACCAAAATAATGAACAAAGAAATCACACACACCTGTTATAACAGAGTTGCTGAAATCCGTCGGACCTTCAGGCCGACGGAGCATGTTTTTTAAGGGTCCGACTACTGCAAATTTTTTTTTTATTGTCGGCCCGAATGGCCGGCAGCAGGGACGTATATATATATAACAGAATATAAGTCCCTGTTGGCAGTACATTTCGGCTGAAGGGTCCAGCAATTAAGGTTTACATCACCCTGGGCATCCAAATCTGATCAATTTGAGAGTGGAACTGGTCCTTTGTTGCACTAGATAACAATAATGTTACAACTCATGCCCAACAATCAGTTGTATTATTGTTTATAAATTCATCTTCCTCCCTTAATTTGGAGGAACGAAATCTCCGTCCCAAAGACGCTCAGAGTATAAATATACTTATTCAACCAAAGTAGTGTTCATGGTTGATAACCTATGTTAAGAAAATAAATGCTTTTTGATATTTTACACATGATCTTCTTCAAATGACTGCAGTGCATGTTTTTCTCAGCATTACAAGTGCACGCAATCAGACACAATTGATCAAATTCAACTTTCCGGTATTTAGCTGTATTGCAATATTCTGAATTATTGTATTTTTCCATCTCTCGGGTGTTTTCTGTTTGGTTAGACCGCGAACTGGAGAAATCATATTGAGTGAAATTGGGTCTAAAAACGGAATATATACCATATGCATCACTCATTCTCACGATTAAGCGATAATTTACCTCATTCATACCAAGGTCTGTTTAAACATTGGGCCTGCCAAATATTGCATAGGACCGACAGAACTGATTTGTATGTTGGACCGAAAGTCCGACAGAGAACCAGTAAAATATTTCAGCAACTCTGTTATAGGGACTATACATGCTATGTTCTGTTATTCTTTTTCAAGTATTTTGGTGTATTTGATTACACGGTTGATAACTTACTTGTGAATGATCGCTTCATAATTCAGAATTTTGTGATAATTCAACTGTTCAGGGTTTTTTTTTGTATGGTAAAATGGCTCGATGTAATTTAAAAACAGCGTTAACAAGTTTCCATAATCCATATCAGGATCAAAATGATTAAGCGATACGGAAGCGGAAGTGTGAATGTTTTGGCGCTCGTTTTAAATTTCCTGACTGCGTTGTAAAATGGAGTCAACCATAAGAAGAGACGAGGTTTACGAAATAGCAGATAAAATGAAAATCCAGCCTTCGACAAATGGAAATAATTTCCTGGTTTACTGGGATGACGACAGTTTTGGTGTTGTAACCAGGACTGACCTGGTAAACATCGCAGTGTCAGAGTTGCAGTCCGACGTCCATGGCCAAAAATGCGAGGCCATGTATGGGAGCGATAAATATAGAGTAGTATTGATTTATAGAGGTAATTTTTCCTTTGGGCGGTCAAAAGATGAAATAAAAGGCTGAAAGGGACGACCATTTGATTTTTTTTTGGGGGGGGAGTTCTTCAGTTAATTTTATTAGTAAAACAACTTTATAAAATCCATAACAAATATAGAGCAATCAGACTCAAGCATACAGACCCAAATTCAGCATGATATTGGTTAAAAATAAACTTGATAGTAAATTGATATAATAATCTTGGTATCGGGTCCGTTCGCCCTGTTTCTTGTTCGCCCTATTACTCGTTCGCACTGGGTCTGTTCGCTCTGATATTAATTCAAATAAAAAATGGGATACAAGTGTTAAAACGCAACTTAACAAAACAAAATATTTTTTTCTTGCTTTGATGTGCTTACAAATATTTTCTGTCTGTCACTTCATTTTTTCCTAAGGTAAACCGAAATTTGTTATAACTGTGACTTTAATTATTTTACCGCCTTCACTTTAATCACGCTCATTAGACAAATATATCTTGTTTTTGTTTATTTTGCAATAATTATCAAAATCAGATTGAAGGGTTAATTAAGTCAGTAATTGAAGAATAGATAATTGTTTTTAAAACAGACAAGTTACAAAAATAATTTCACTTTTTCACACAATTCTTTTAGAAATTGTTTTTTCTTTGGAATATCTCATAAATAAACCGAGTTCTCGAGTTAAATTCATTAAGTAATACAACCTCATTAAATCAACCAAAAATATAGAGCGAACGGACTCAGACGAACGGACCCAGTGCGAACATGTTGATAGGGCGGACGGACCCGGATTCAATAATTCTGACCTCGCTTCCGTTTAAAGATTGTAAAGAATATGTATATCCAACGTACCTCCTTTCTCAGAATCAAATGGTCATTCCCTAGAGACGAAAATCATATTGTAAAGAGTTGCTTGGTGTTACTGCATGTTGCATTGAAGCCTTTCCTGAAATCCTCTGAGATAAATATGTATTTCACGCAAAAAATACATGTACATGTAATCCTAAAATTTTTCAGGAACTTGTCATTAATTTGCCGTACGAAATCAAAATATGATTGCAGTACAAATTAATGACATTTTTATCAGTTAATTTATATAAGCTGGACAAGCAGTAAATCATTCATTTTTACTGCGATTGAACACAGAAAGTAGCAACTTAACTGGAACATAATTCCAACAATTAAAATATGTCAATACCATGTCATACAGTTGATCAAGCATCTAGCAAACATGCATTTCCAAAATAAATGCATTGTAAATAAACAAGTATTAACTGGTCATATAAATGGATTAATTTGTATCTATACATGTTCCATATAATTAACGTCTCATTCAGATAAAACTGACTCATTTTAACAACCTAAACCAATCCATCAATGAACATGTACATCTATCTAAAAGACAATACATAAAAAACCCTTTTTTTTAAGGTCAAGATGAGGAGCAACTATATAGATTAGCAGACAAGTGTGATGCTTTTAGAAGACAGAGCCAAAACAAAAAGGTAAGTTTTGAGTGCATTTGCCTCAACTATTTAATCTTGCAATTGTCATTAAATTAAATTAATAATGCAGAGCTATCAGATAAGGCAGCAACCATTTGATTTTTTGGGGGCTATGGATTTTTTGTCGTGACAATTTTATTTGCCTTTGGTGAAAAAAACTTTTTTCATGACATATGTCAATGTTTTTTATTCCTACTTTAGCATTACATATAGTGACAGTTGAGGGTAAAACAAACAATTTTTTTCACACGACCAAAAACAAAATCTTTTTTTTCACCTAAATTGAGAAACGATCTTTTTTTTTCCAAAAAAAAATCCCCCCCCCAAAAAAAATACATGGTTGCTGCCTAAGTTGATCTTTGTATAAAATAGTACCATCAAAGAAATAATTATGTCTGTTTAAGGTTGCATAGGAGCAGGGATGGGGGGG
>JAOXYH010000035.1:38772-51747 GCA_028566455.1 Botula fusca | reverse complement strand
TTACGGAAGTTTGTTTTCATATATACAAATCTACACTTAAGTCTATGAACTGGAATGAACATTCCTGAGCCTTCTTGTACATGTAAATCTGAAGACCAAAATTCAATTGGTTTACCAAAATAGTATCGCACAGAATCAGGCAGCCGTCTGAACCAACTGACTTTTGCCACAAAATGTGTCTTTGCAACTCCATTTACAATTACATTATGCATATAAATTTTAACTATTTGTCCAGGATGTGGAGAAAATTCATCATTATTAGTATCAATGGAGCCTTCATTGTTACACCAACATGCTAAAATATAAGATGATCTAGCACTTCTGCTAAATTTACATCCTAGTAAAGTACCATTTAAGTACAACATTTTACACTCTTTTACAGATGAGCATACAATAAAATCATGCTGATACAATGTTGAATACATCTGTCCAAGAAGTCTAAATTCACTATCATTTAAAATAATATTTTTAGTTTTAGGAACAAAAACATTATCTGTTATATCCCAACTTACTTGGGTAATAGGCACATATTGTGATGATAGTTCTACAATACTTGGTTTTAAGTGAACAGATATATCATTTAATGTACCCCTATCTCTTATACTACCAGACATTTCATTGAATATAGAAAGCAGGTTTTTATCCATTTGGATGTCTTTTTCTCTGACGAAAGACTCTTTCAAAAATCTTCTCATTAACTGAACTTCTATGTTCTTCTTATTGGTTTTGTAAGAGCCTAATATTCCGTTTTCTCTTTCAAAACTGAAAAGCCAGAAAGAATACACTGGTCCAAAATCTATAATACAATCATATAAATGACCATGTAGGTGCATATTTGGTGTGACATAATCTTCACCATATAATTGTTCAAATTTGTTTAAAAATTCAAGTAAAAGCCTGTCTGCAACTTTTGCATTATCAATACTTATAAACATTGAGCATAACCTTCTACACGCTAAAACAAACTTTCTCCAACATTCAAGATGTTCCTTGGGCAACAAATCAGTCAGTGCATAAACTGAAAATAATAACGTCCAGTTTTTGTACTGATCTGCATTAAATGACCCATAAGATGATGAAAATTTCTTAGGTAATCTACCAACATCTGAAGGACATTCAAATGGTTCTAATTTAACTTCAATACGTTTAAAATCTTCATCACATAACAATTTTTTACTCTTCCAAACAGAAAGCATGTGTTTTGCTGTCCCTAAAAATAAATTGTGCATTGGATCTAATGCCGTCATTCTTATTGGATCAAAATAGTCAAGCTGAAGGAGTACAGAGTATCTTGTACCAAACTGGCGTTCCAGGGATTCTTTATCTCCCTTGCTTGTGGCATTTTTTATAAGATTGCATTCTTGGCGGTGATTATCAGCATTTCTAGGAATCCATGTTGCTCTGTCAAAACCACCATAATTTTTTTCACCAACATCACCTGGGAACTTCTTCGTACATTTATTACAACCTGCAGTTGCAGCATGACCTAAAAAACCACATAATTTTCTGCTAGCAGGAATATCACATCCAACACATATCAATGCAAGCTTGAAACATTTTAACGTTTCAGGAGACTTATATGAAAACAATAAAAACCCCTCTGACCATGACTGTTTTAACTCCTCAACAAGTGGTGTTATAAATGTATTTGTCTGGCTCACATTTCATATCTGGTATAACACCAACTAATAAAACATTTTCCCTTTTGAATCTCTCATCGCGAGGTAAGTTAAGAAATGCTAAGTACATTACACTAATTGAACAATGAGTATGCTTGTATGGTTGAAACCAATCAACATTTAAAATGCAACCATAGTAACCCTCATTTGTGAAAAACTCGTATTTAGTTCCATTAAATTCATCCCACAGTTTGCCATCATAAATATCATACATAATGCCTTCTTTTCTTTCTCTAAATCGCCACTGTTCACAAAGGTCTTCAAAATTATTTCTTTTAACAAAATAGCTTAAGCTTGATTTAATAGATTTGTAACAGAAAATCTTGTATGGGACAAGAATTTTAGAAGACTCACTCTTTATTTCCATCAAAAGAACCTGATTACATCTTTTTCTTAAATGTGGGAGTCTATGATTTGGGAATTCAATGAAAGAACATTTTTTAGAAACCTTTGTACCTTCAATAACATTATAACAATCTTCTAATTCATACAATGAATAACAGCTAGTACAAACAACATACTGTTTAAATTCTAACATATTACTCTTTAAGAGTTTTGAGAGCTGATACATATTCTTTGGAAAAATACTATGAACTTCAGAATAAATGTTTGAATTAAAAGACAAAAGTTTCAAAAATGATGCAAAAATATTCAAAAGTACACAAATAGCTGCATCTGATACATAATAAATACACTGCCATAACAATAAAAGTTTACAGAACCAGTATGTAATTTTTGTAATGTTAGAATCTATATCTGATTCTTGATCTACAACCACACTATCCAGACAATCAAATTCAACATCTGAGAAAGTATCAGAGAAATCTGAATCATTCTCATTATTTTCACTCTTATCAAAATAAGTTTCAATATCCTCATCTTCTAAATTATTACAAGACTGAGCTCTTGAACTTGTATACTTTTTCATACCATCATAATTCATTTCAAATTCATCATCGCTGATATCATTTTGATTATCAATTACCACATCATTCTCATCAGTATTACTTTTATTAGGATGTATTCCACGTTTGATTTATCAATTTCACTTTCACAAAATTTGACATTACACTCAAGTAAATGTCTTCTGGCATGCCTGTCTGAAAAAACAGCAAAGCATTTAGGACAGGCCTTTCTTGGGCGTTTGGCTTTATCTGCCATGATAAGAAGTGTCAATATTATAAAATCAATAGTGTTGAGCTCCAGTAGCTGTTGCCCTGAACAATTAAGTGTACAGCACTAGTACTCTTATTTATATGTAGGTGGTATGCGTCATCTACAGAAATAAATGTACAGCTTTCCTACATGTACTTGTAGATGGTCTGCTTCATCTACAGAAATAAATGTACAGCTTTCCTACATGTACTTAAAATAAAAGGCTGCTTCACTCCTTGTTAGTTTAACAACTGTTTAGAAAATATTAAATACAAGATATCCAAAAGTTGACTGCTTTTTAATTCATGTTTTGAGATGTTAGGGGAAATAGTTGCCCATCAACAGGTAGTAATTAGTGCTACCATTGTAATTATAAACCTTACTGATAGAGTGGCATAACACTTCTAATATTCCTAAATTAAGAATACACAGATCATACATGTAATGGAAGAAAAAAGGTTTATTAAATAGTTATTACAATTATCATATAGAAAATATTTGTCTTATTATAAAAACAATAAGAAAATTAAACATTTCCATTTACTAAACAATAATAAAAAAACAAGAAAATAACTTGTAATTGTTTCTTTTATAAAAAAAATATTACAGAATTCAACAGAAAAACTGTCTAGAACATGAAAGTTACTTCCCTTAATAACAAGATTTAAGGGCAATTTTTCATGCTTTTGAATAACAAAAGGAGGTTTTTGGTAGGCCTGATATCAATTGCCTAGAATTATTTTCATTGCATTATCTGATATATTAAATAATGGATTATGCTAATACATGGTAATGAACTATTAATGTTGTCAGTTGCCAATAGAATCCTCTTGTTGTAATTTTTCTGTTAAATATGTTGCCGTTCTCTTGGTTTTGTGGAATGTGATCATTTTTGAAAACAATGGATCGTTTCTCATATCACTGTAATAGTCAACTGATGTTTTTTTTGTCTTGCTTTTCTATTGGAATAATCGGTGTATCATTGGACTGTTTTTCTGTTTTGTTATCTATAACTATAGGCACATTTTCTGCAACTGTTGTACACATCTGTTTTTCATTTAATCTTTGTTCCCAGTATCTGAAATTAATAATGTAATATTAAGTGTTGTAAAACCTGTGTATGCCTTTGTCATAAGTAGCATGGTGTGCAAAAATCAAAACGACTGGTCAAAGGAAACCAGAGTAAACAAATTGTTGACAGATGATGACATACCTTTAACAGTGTTCATTCCAGATTGCACCCTTGCACCATTTTTGATTCCCCACCTGGAAAAGCACACAAAACACTAGTCATGTGTGCCTGGTTGATATGTCATGGAAATCTTTACAATGTCAGTATTTTGTTTCCATGAAAATTTGTGGCCAAAATTGGGTTTTAATAATTCTCTTCCTCTAGCACAAACAAGTGTGGAGATTCTTGACTTTTGAAACAAATTGCTAGTGCTATTATGGACAATTTTTTTTCAATGCATTATGGGACATTTTTCCATCCATGATAATTAAATAAAATAAAATATGATAGTCATTATCAACCATAAGGGATAAAAGGGGGAAGGGTAATATGATTGTTATTATCAACTAACCTCTGTTTTTTTTAATTTTCGTCGTCTTTTTGTCTTTGCTTTCACTTTTTCTTTACTCCTCTTCCTCTTTTTCAAGGACTACAAAAGTTGAACACATGACATTGATAATCTACATCATTCAGTACCTGAGATATAAACTAAAATTTACCCAATTTTTTTAATTATCAAAGACAAAGTCACTGAAGCATGAAATATATATCGTTATGAACTACAGTTGACTCTCGTTATGTCGAATCGGTAGGGACCAAACATTTTTTTTCGACTTAAGGGAAGATTCTAGACATCAAGAGTAAATTTGTATAGTTTTTATTGTTGAAGGTCCTAAAACTTAGTTCGAGTTATCCGAAATTTCGACTTAAATGTGTTCGAGATAATGAGAATTGACTGTACTTTCATATCAAAAGATTCGGCCCACCTAGATAGATCTCCATAAAGATTGGATGTTTCTGCCCTTAAAATTAGTTATAAGTGATCAATGTGAATGTGCATGAGGACACAGATAACCATGCAGAGGCTATTACAATAGTTCTTTTTCCTCTACTTCTACTTCGTTGAGGCCAACTAACTAGAGGCTCCCAGGAGCCCAGATATTATGAAAACTGCCTGTCCTCAGGACCTTACAGGTGAATTATGCTTTGGTCTAGTACTTTTTAAATGTTGCTGGTCCCAATGTCCAGCGATAAAGTAACATAGTGTTCAAATATCAAAAGGATCAGTCAAGGGAAACCTAAGAAAACCTTCAGACAAGCATTGTTTTAAAAATTTTGGTCCCTTTTTGGCATCTATTCCTGAAACAGGAGGCGCCATGGACCCCATCTTGGTATTTAGGCTGCAGTTTGTCATAAGTAACATTGTATTCAAATATCAAAAGATCGGTCGAGGGAAACCTAAGACTAGAGGCTCCTAGGAGCCTGTAATCGCTCACCTGGTGTTCATCGGCCCAAACTCCTTTGGAAATGGACTGTTGTTTGCACAAAGTAACAACACTTAGTATCCATCTCACAAGAAACAGTCTTGCTGTATTGATTTTAACTGCTACACTGTGGTAGACAAGCAGACATTTTTATAAACTTCAAGTAGGACCAATGTGAATTAAGCTGTCCCATTGGTGACCATTTCGGATGAGGGATTGGCACTAAAGTAACAATATTCAATGAAAGGACATAAGGATCATCTGTGCTGTTTGTATTCAACCCATTCAGCAGTTCTGAAGAAGATTTTTTTTAGTATTTCCCATAAGGGCCTATATTAAACTAAGTCCCCGCTAGGGGCAATCTTGGATGATGGGATCGGCACCAAAGTGACAACACTTGGCAGCTGCTGGCAGCCATCTTGGATGACCGATCAGCATCAAAGTAATATCACTTGGTCAGCACTTCCCAAGTAACATTTGTGCTATGTTTGGTTTAAATCCATTCAGCAGTTCTGATGAAGATTTTTTAATGTATTTCCCATAGGGTCCTATGTTAATTTAAGTCCCCGCTGGCGGCCATCTTGGATGACGGATCGACACCAAAGTAACAAATCTTGGTGAGCACCTCCCAAAGAACATTTGTGCTATGTTTGGATTCAATCCATTCAGCGGTTCTGAAAAAGAAGATTTTTTAATGTATTTCCCATAGGTCCTATGTTTAACTAAGTCCCCAGCTGGCGGCCATCTTGGATGACGGATCGGCACCAAAGTAACAACACTTAGTCGGCACCTCCAAAGTAACATTTGTGCTATGTTTGGTTTCAATCCATTCAGCAGTTCTGAAGATTTTTTAATGTATTTCCCATAGGGTCCTATGTTAAACCAGGTCCCCCGCTGGCGGCCATCTTGGATGACCGATCGGCACCAAAGTAACAACACTTGGTGAGCACCTCCCAAAGAGCATTTGTGCTATGTTTGGTTTCCATCCATTCAGCGTTTCTGAAAAAGAAGATTTTTTAATGTATTTCCCATAGGGTTCTATGTTAAACTAACTAAGTCCACTGCTGGCGGCCATCTTGGATGATGGATCAGCACCAAGGTAAGAATACTTGGTCAGCACCTTGCAAGGAACATCTATGCTATGTTTGGTTTCAATCCATTCAGCGGTTCTGAAGAAGAAGATTTTTTAATGTTTTTCCCATAGGGTCCTATGTTAAACTAAGTCCCCCGCTGGCGGCCATCTTAGATGACAGATTGGCACCAAAGTAAGAACACTTGGTCAGCACCTTGCAAGGAACATCTGTGCTATGTTTGGTTTCAATCCATTCAGCAGTTCTGAAGAAGATTTTTTAATGTTTTTCCCATAGGGTCCTATGTTAAACTAAGTCCCCCGCTGGCGGTCATCTTGGATGACGGATCCGCACCAAAGTAAGAACACTTAGTCAGCACCTTGCAAGGAACATCTATGCTATGTTTGGTTTCCATCCATTCAGCAGTTCTGAAGAAGAAGATTTTTTAATGTTTTTCCCATAGGGTCCTATGTTAAACTAAGTCCCCCGCTGGTGGCCATCTTGGATGACGGATCGGCACCAAAGTAACAACACTTTGTAAGGACCTTATAAGGAACATCTATATTATATTTGGTTTCAATCCATTCAGTGGTTTTTGAGAAGAAGATCCAAATGTGAAAAGTTTACGGACGGACGACGGACGCAAAGTGATGCCAAAAGCTCACATGGCCTTTGGCCAGGTGAGCTAAAAAACTGAGGACAAGCAATTGTGGACAGACGACAGACCTATATCAATATACAACTGTAAAAAATTTGTGGTCATATAAAAATTGTGAACATTGCTTAAATTTGACATTTCAAGAGCAATAACTTCAGATCAGGTGAGCAGGATTTTTCTGAAATTTTCAGAATTGATAGATCTTGTCCTAGCGATCATCTTTGCGAATTCAACCTGTGTAAACTGAACACCTGTCTAAATCGAACAAAATTTTCAGTCCCAAAGTCGTTCGGTTTAGACAGGTTTCACTGTATTAAAATTATGAGGTCCATTTTTCTAGCCGTCATGAAGTAACAACAACAAATTGAAGGTTTCAACATAATATATAACAAATATAAGACTATGATATAGCTTGAAAATTTCATCTTTCCAGGTGCTTTTGTTTTCTTCATACAATGTCATATTAAACATTAGGCCAAATAAAATAATATGTGTGTTTCCGGTCACCCGACCTACCTGGTAAAAAAAGGTGCGACCTGAAACATTTTTTTTGCAAAAAAGAAAATAGTAATTGGAACAAAACTGAACTGGTGTGAATAAGTTAATTATCTGATAAACTGTTCCCAGACAAACGTCAAAATATCAAAGAAGAACGCGGTGATAACTTACATGCCCATGATGAATATCTGAGAAAAAAAGACAACTATCTTAACTCTTAAAATAACCTGCAACGGTCATCTTTATACCAAAAACATCATAAAATGTTTAGGTAAAGGTCAAACTTGATTAGACGCAATCGGCTGTAGCCGGTCACGTGACCGGGAAGCCCGGTTAGTGTTTCGAATCAAGGGAACCGGCAACAAATCAAACATGGAGGTACGGGATATTTTTATTAAAAATAAGCAGGGTTGATATATCATATATTAAAACTGGCTCTCGTATATAATTCAATAAAGTTTCAAACCCTGTTGTCAAGTGGGGAACCCAGAAGCTTGGTTCCGAGGAAGGAACTGCCTATTATCGGAAAATTTTATAAAAATGGTATATTAAACTTGGAATGGACCCCATGTCCCATTCATTTGAATTCCTATGTGGAACTCCTTTCCAAAGGCGCTTGTTGATAATTTTGAGTGGTTCGGGTGGTATGCAAACCTTTTCTCTGCCACTGTCTTGATTATTTCTATCCAGAAGATGCTTGTGGGATAAATGGAGCATTTTATGCGGTAATAGTGTGATATTGTTCACTCCTCATGTGTCTAGGTCCACAGAATTATACATATTTTATTAAACAAATAATTACATTTGCAGAAATCCTCTTGGGACGCCATCTTGCTGCCGGTCGTGCCTGTCAATTCAATTCGGCGAGACCGGCCACGCCGTTTGAAGTCTGCGCATGTCCGGTTTGTCAAACAAGTGGGCAGCCGCTCCGCCGCCGGTTACCGGCTGTGCCGCTTAGCCCCAATCAAGTTTCAGCAAAATAAAATGTTTTACCTACCTACCTACCTGCCTGTAAAATTTGAGGGTGATAGGAAACACACATATTATTTTATTTGGCCTTACCATTTTGTGTGTACTTTTTAAAACTAAATTCTCCAAACTATAGAGCATTCCAGAATGTTGAGTTGTGACGTGTATGTATACATATAATCCTAGAAGCATTTAAGTGTGTATTTTTACACGAATTTACATTGCATTATAATTCCAGTAAATACAAGTAGCAAACACCCTTTTTGGCAATAGCTGTCATAAGCACTGCGCTGAAGTAAATATTTCTTTTTGCAAATTCTCCTACACATAAATATGTTCCGGATGTTGTGTTATGTACTGTTGAATATTGTGTATTTTCATGAACAAACAATAAACATTGTTTTAAATACATTGTACTTTGAAAAATGTACTTCACGTCAATAATCAGTATGTGACGTCCTACTTTTATAAGCTCAAAAGCTACGAAAGGCAATTTATGACTCTGGCTCGATATGTATAAAAAGATGGGAAACTGTGTTAATCTTAAATAATGTTCATATAAACTGTTTGTTTATCATACCTTTGATTCATTTAATTCAGTTGTCTGTGACGCCTGTTCTGGAAATGACATTTCATCCTGATTTCTGGTCAAAGAATCCTCTGACATCCCCTCAAAACGAAAAGATCTGTCTACAATGGTAAATACATCTCCATGATGTAGTTCTACAGGCGTTCTTATATATCTCGAGTTGACTGTAATGGGATTATATTTACACAGGTTTGTCAAAATGACCTGAAAACAAAACTAGAGGTTCCCAGGAATCTGTAATCGCTCACCTGATTTAAATGAAGTCAAAGTATTTTATATAAAGAGTGCAAAAAAATCTGGGGGTACAAAGTTAGGTTACCTATTGTGTATGTTGTTCATTACAGTTTGTATATTTTTTAGTGTTGGTGCAGTTTGAATGAAGGTCCTTAAATATAATTAACATGTATGTTAGACTATGTTCTGCATGAATTTTAGATCTGGATGAAAACTAGGGGCTCCAAGGAGCCTGTATTGCTCACCTGTGATCTGCCTAAAGTAAAGAATGACCAAATAGATACTGCCCTGCTAATCATTATTTCAACTAAAACTTTTAATCTTTCTCCTATAGTTTTCAACATAATAGCCAAAAACTGCAAAAATCACTCAAAATTAACATTTCAAGAGCCATTACTACAAAACAGGTGAGCAAATTTTTCTGAAATTTTCAGGGTACATAGATCTTGTAATGCTGATCATTTATGCAAATAACACTTTTAATCTACTATAGTTTTCAAGTTAACAGCCAAAAACTGCAAAAATCGCTTAAATTTTGCAAATAAAACTTTTAATCTTTCTCCTATAGTTTTCAAGATAATAGCCAAAAACTGTGAAAATTGCTCAAAATTGATATTTCAGGAGTCATTATTCCAAAACAGGTGAGCTAATTTTTCTGAAATTTTCAGGGTAGACAGAACTTGTAATTTAATTGCTGATCATTTTTGCAAATTTCACTTTTGATCTATCTCCTATAGTTTTCGAGATAATAGCCAAAAACTGCAAAAATCACTTAATATAGACATTTCAGGAGCCATAACTCCAAAACAGGTGAGCGGATTTGTCTGTAATTTTCAGGGTAGATAGATCTTGTAATGCTGATCATTTTTGCAAATTACACTTTTAATCTATCTCCTATAGTTTTCGAGATAAGAGCCAAAAACTGCAAAAATCGCTTAAAATTGAAATTTCAGGTGTGTGTGTGTGTATTGGTGTTTTACGCCCGAGCAGCACATGTAGGCTATATCCAGGCGATGGACATGAAATTGATAATATGAAATGAACATGAATATACCCTGCTTTGTGCTAGGCCGACACGCTGAGCCGGACTTTTCACGTGCTAGCTCACAAGATAACAGTCCACAGGAAGACGTCACCCTACCCGGACACATTATTCTGACTCCGAGCCGACCAGTCTTTGCTCTTACTCCTAAATGCCGCATGCTTGGTGGAGAAGCAGCAAATACCAATTTTAAAGTCTTTGGTTTGACCGGGCCAAGAATCGATCCCACGACCTCCCGCATTTTTACGGTCGTATAAAAACTGCAAAAATCACTTAAAATTGACATTTCAGGAGCTTAACTCCAAAACGGGTGAGCAGATTTGTCTGAAATGTTCAGGATAGATAGATCTTGTAATGCTGATCATTTTTGCATAGTACACTTTTAATCTATCTCCTATAGTTTTCGAGATAATAGCCAAAAACTGTAAAAATAGCTTAAAATTGACATTTCTGGAGTCGTAACTCCAAAACAAGTGAGCGGATTTTCCTGAAATTTTTACTGAGACTAGATCTTGTCCTACTGATCATTTTTATCCTTATGTCAGGTTTTCTCTATCTGTAATAGTTTTTGAGATATTCGCAAAAAACTGCAGTTTGACCCCTATGTTCTATTTTTAGCCACTGTGGGCATCTTGATTTGTTGGCGACACAATTTTGAAACTAGACACCCTAAGGATGATTGTGGCCAAGTTTGGTTTCAATTGGCTCAGTGGTTTCTAAGGAGAAGATTTTTGAAAAAGTTTACGACAATGGACGATGAACGCACGACGGACGCCAAGTGATGGCAAAAGCTCACATGGCTTTTTAGGCCAGGTGAGCTAAAAACATACTTTATGTAGGTCAGTATATGATCATTCATGCTTAATATCAATTCAATCTGTGAAATGTATATTCAATACGGTCCGATGTAAAACTATGTTCTGCATTGCCGGCCATGTTGGATTTCGGTTTGGCATGAAAAACACAAACTTTATGTAGGTCCATCATATATTCATCCATGATAAATATTTTGATTCA
The DNA here is from genome assembly GCA_028566455.1 of Botula fusca. Lineage (NCBI taxonomy): Eukaryota > Metazoa > Mollusca > Bivalvia > Mytilida > Modiolidae > Botula > Botula fusca. Next base: position 40,340 of record JAOXYH010000035.1, on the reverse strand, counting down.
ATCTGTGAAACAGTTTCTGAGCAGAAGAATTTTGAATGTATTTCCGATAGGGCCCTAACTATGCTCCCCACTGGTGGCCATGTTGGATTTCATATTTGCCTGAAAAACTCAAATTTTATGTAAGTCCATCATATATGATCATTCATGCATAAAATTGATTAAATACGTGAAACGGTTTATGAGAAGATGTTTGCATGTATTTCCAATAAGGTCTTGTGTTAAACTATGTTCCACAGTGACAGCCATTTTGAATTTTGTATTGTCACGAAAAAATACAAAGTTTATGTAGATGCATCATATGGTTATCCAAGCTTAATATCAATTCAATCTGTAAAAAGGTTTCTGAGAAGATACTTGCATGTGTTTCCCGTAAAGCCCATGTTAAACTACGTTGCACACTGGCGGCCATGTTGGATGTCGGATCAGCATGAAAAACACAAACTTTATGTAAGTCTATTATATGATCATCATTGATAACTGTGAAACAGTTTCTGAGAAGCAGACTTTTTGAATGTATTTCCCATAGGGTCTTATGTTAAACTATGTTCCGCATTAGCGGCCATGTTGGATTTTGGATTAGCAAGGAAAACATAAAATGTATGTAGGTCCATCGTATGATCATCCATGCAAAATACATGTATTGATCCAATCTGTGAAATGGTTTCTGATCCAGGAGGAACTTTGGATCCCATCATCGAACTTTGGCTGCATTTTGTCAAACATAACATTGTGTTCAAATATCAAAAGTCTCTGACTGGCATATAAAAGGAAGAAAATAATCTACATGTAGAAATGGCAGAAAATTCCACAGGAATTGATATTTCTCAAACTTGTTGAAAGCAAAATTGTTGTTAATAATATACCTCTCCATTTTCTGCAATCTGGATCATACAGTGTTCTTTGGAAGCTTCTGGGAGTTTTACTCTAATGTCACAATCATCACTTCTGGAAAAAAAATAGTCCTTCATTAAGACCAATGGTCACTCAAGAACAGAAAAATGTCAATGGCATTGGGTCATCTTTCATATACATGTATACAGACTAATAAAATATTAAATAAAGTTGGGCCCAAAGGCCCAAAGGCCATTTTTGGCAATGGCAAATTGGGCTTTTAGGCCATTTTCATATATACACAGTCGTATTAAGAAATCTTATTTATATTTGAATTAATTGTTTGATGTCCATTTGTTGTTTTAGTTTTGTTTATGATATTATGACATTCGACTGCATCGTTAGATGGTATTACAATTGTTATTTCTTGTCGGAGCCGTTCAGAACTTGCCGCATGGTGTGTATTTACACTTGTCGAAGACCATGCAGTGACCTCTGGGTGTTCTTTTTTGTTCGTTACCTTCTGTGATTTTGGCTGTCTTCGTGACATTGCTCCATATCCGTTTTTTCTCTCATACACTTACATGTATTAGACAGACATATTAAGCTTCAAACTGGTGTTATTTTGGGAGACTTAATTACCTTCCAAACAAATACATGTAATTTCTATGCCTTAAAGGGAAATCAGCTCCATCAGTACCATCTCTTCTAATTACTACAATCTTGCCATATATCAT
>JAOXYH010000032.1:1974407-1984822 GCA_028566455.1 Botula fusca | reverse complement strand
ATCGTTCTCGAAACAGCAAATCCAGCATTTTGATTGGTTGATTTTGGAGTCCGAGTACAAAAATTGTACTCAAAAGTTTTATGACCGCAAGGCCAGATTGTGGTCTCAATTAATAACCAAAGATCCATATGGAGTTATCGCCCCTTTTCATCATTTTATAGTTCTATCAGTACCAGACTGTGGTCTCAATAACCGAATAATTGATAGAGTTTAATCTCTCGTTAACATCTGAAACAATTTTATCAGCACTGGTCTCTGTTCCAAAGACCTATATGTATATCTGACCAACACACCTTCCTTTTTAATCCTTTTGAACAACTGCAAAAAATTCTGTCAACAACAAAACTAACAATTAAGGACAAACATTTTCTGGATCAATATTTGCCTAGACACGATCATGTCAAACATCGAAATCTGCTAATGTATCTAATAAGTAAAACATCAAAAACTGATTAAATTAATTTGCATATCCATTCATGACAAGAAAATTCATAACAGGAATTAACCTTAATCTACAAATAAGCAGAAGGAATCATGTGACAAAAGAAAAGCCAAGGGTTACCGAGTTCTGATACATTTAAAAACTTACAAACACAATACACCCCATCAAAATCCTATATAAATGTAAATTTAAACACTAATGTTTCCCTTTATAATAAAAAGACTTAATAAAGTGAAAACCTTGTCAGAAAGTTTAAGAAATCGTTAAATATTTTTTTAATACAACTTCAACAGTCCATCAGTTGAATTTCCCCCTTCCAACTTCTTTCAGTATTATTCTTCTTTCATACAGATTTATTTTCAAGGTCGGTTGTTTACTTTGCCAAACCTAAAGAATCATAATGATATTTCGTACAACACTGTCACCAAGTCACTAGCTTTTTTAGTTTCATGTTTTCTGCAGATATTCAAGACAGTCGGGTTCCCATACATCTTTTTTTTTCAGGTAAGACAACATTCGGTCTTAATTGAAATTAATTCTCTGACTTCACTATCAATGCTGTGTATTATAGGACAACATCGCACTTCTCAAAATCCAAACATCCCTTAGTAAGACAACATTACAAACCAGAGTGAACTAAAAAAAAAATCAGCCACGATATTGAGAAAATGATATACAATTTATAAATAGAAATCAATAATTTTTGTCCAATTTTCTCAAAGAAACCTGAGGGCTTTTTATCCCGCAGTAATGTTCAGAAACAACAAGAAATCATCCTGAACATCTGGTGATGGCAAAATTATTAAAAGTGGCCTACACACAGTCAGTCATACACACCCTTAACAGACTATTAATATAATCAGCATGCTTGAGAGTCAATGTCCTTTGGAACCCCACTCAACACCTCGTTTATCCCCTTAAACTCTTTAAATTGAAGAGCTACATGACTATAAATTTTTAAACTGTATAATGAGATACATAAGCATACATAGCCTCTCAAGGCATTTATACTGCTATCAAATTACACAGATAGGGGAGACTACTCCGTGGGCATAATTTTGCTATTATAAGGGAGATAATCAAAGTTCTTGGATTCACTGTCTACATATTTTTATCAAAATAAAACCTAATATAAGAATCCAGAAACGCGACCAATTGTGATTTTTACTGGCAAATCAAACTTGGTCACCAAGGCTACAAAATTTTGACAATGGATTACCTCCCCCTTTATATGCAGTAGGCAATACTGATGGGTGTTTGGTGGCTGTCCTTCATTCTGTCACTGGAAAAACAATAAGCACTGGCAAATTACATTTTCCCATCACATCAAGGGCATTCAATTACCCTAACTAATCTGCTGTTAGCTCCACTGCAAAGTTTCTTTCCAATACTTATTAATCAGCTCAATTTCATACCAGAAAACATATTGGAAAGTTTAGCAAACTGCTGGCAGACAGTACCAACGAGTGCATTAAATTATATGAATAACAGTCAAAATACCTCAAACTGACTTCAAACACAAGTCTTCACACACTAAATCCTGTTTTTCTCATAATGGGTGTACTGAGAACCACATTCAAATGAGGAAACCATTATCCTAATTACCAACACACTCAACAAGAAAGAAAACGGCTCATTTTCACAGAAGATATGTTCTTCTTGATAAAAAGCTACAAGCGCAATCAAAAAGTGTGAAGGATGTACTGAATATTCATCACTTGAGGCATTTTTCACAAATTTTCATAATTTCATTAATCCCTGCCCACTGAGAGACACTTTTTAAAACTTAACAAAAAGAGCAACACATTCCGCATAGCATTCAGGATCCAGCAAAAAGGCTTGGAACATAAGAAAAGTGAAATAAAGGATTGCAGTTTTTATAAGTTACAGAAAAAATCTGGTTAGACCAGGTGGTGAACACATTTCTTAAATTTGGCATCTAGCAGGGAGAAATTTTAGTGAAATCATCATGCAGACAAAAAACACACACAATTCTGTTTACCAAGAATTTATAAACAATGGCAATGTCCAGCAATCCACAAGTGTGCACTTAAGGATTTTGTCAAGTGCTTGTAGGGATTTTGTGTCGTGAATTTATACATCATATCCCCTTTCTTATATTAACACGTAGAACACGGAGAAAAAGGACGAGAAGATGTACATGACTGAATGGGTCCTGAACACAAGCATTGTGTGTACATGTACTAATGAACTTGTTCAACGTCCCTGCATCAAGGCCTGATAGTACCATAGTCCCTCTCTTATAAGACAACCCCTACTGCAGGCCAGAGCTGGCCTCGACAGAAAGGCCTCTGGTGAAAGGGAATATTTAGTTTAATAGTAATATGAGCTGGTCTTTACAGAGAGGGTGGCCTCTGATGGGGGAGAGGGCTTATGAGGGAGGGACTAGCCTTTGTAGAGAGGATGACCTCTGGTAGGAGAGGCCTTATAAGGGAGGGTATGGCCTTTGTAGAGAGGGTGGTGGGACTACTGTACTTCTACAGAATATTCGATAAACAGAAAATGCACCTTTACTGCAGATACTTTCAGGAGGCCTCCTAAGAGTGGAAGTGTAGTCAATCAAACTGTCTTCAACACCATGGATAATTTGGGTCATTTTTCAGTTTTCTTAATGTCCTTTCAATGTTTTGGGATACTGATACTTCAAACACGCTATAACTCCACTGTTTTCAAAGGTCCCTTGTTTATTTGGGTGAAAAGAGTTGACTCAGGTATAAGAAGTGGGCAATTTTGGTTTAATGCTTCTTTTAGTAGTATTTCAGTTATATTGTGGGGTCAGTTTTGGTAGGAAAAAAAGCCAGAGTGTCCAGAGGAAACCAACACCCTTGGGCAGGTAACTTACAAATACAAACCAAAATATTGTACGAAAACTTCAGTATACAATGCTGTGTTCATCTATCAAATTCACAATTAATTCCAAAATTTAGACGTATTTCTAATGTAAAGTTACCTTAGAGTCTTCAGCTTTAATATACAAAATAATTTAACTGTCAGGTCAGTAAACTATGAGTTCTTATTAGTACATAGGGGCTGTAAGTGGCTTGACAAAAAGACAAGGTTCATTATTGGAGACACTCTCCGCAGTTCTCGAGACAAGTGACAGATCTTAACATATAATTAGTTTGACCTGTAGCCAAATATATAAATATTATTTGAAAGCCTCTTATGCACTCTCAACATCTTAAAACAAGTGACTGCTCAGTGTTTATAAAGTATAAACCAAGAACAAATATTTACAACCCATAATATAGGATTACATACAAGAGCATTTTAATCCCTTCTTAACTTTGATAATATTTAAATCGGACCTTTGTTTTAGGAATATTTTACAACCGAATTACTTTTGAATGGAAATGCCTTATTAAAATATAATATGGAACCTAAAATGAGATTTTAACTAACAAATCCACAATTACAACACAAAATAGAATGGAAATGCCATATTAAAATATAATTTGGAATTTGAAACAAGATTTAAACGAACAAATCCACAATTACAACACATAACAGTGTGATCATATGGGATTTCTGTACTGGGGATTTATTTACTAAACAAATATATATGTTCGATGACTAACGCCTAATTAAATATTTTGCTTCTAGCGAGCCTACAGTGCCAATCCCTCTTTCTGCTTTATAACTTCTTAAAACAAGTTCCTTTGATTAACAAACCAAAGTCTTGTCTGAACCTGAGTTTCGGATACATTGATTCAAATCTGAAAATAAGAGGTGCACATCGTAAATAGATGTGCAATCAGTGTGCAGTGTCAATAGTGACGAATGAAAACTCTTCCAAGTTGCAGTTTACAAACCCTATATATACAGTGGAACTTCGATCGCTCGAACTGCAATGGCTCGAACACTATGGATGTCTGGAACCTTTTTTGTTGTCCCTTCGCTCACGTTTGAACATAATTCAACGTCGATAGCTCAAACTCCCCACTAGTTCGAGCCATCGAAGTTCAACTGTATATACATAGTCACTTCCTAAGTGTTGTCGACAGATGGACAGACAGGTCGCGAGCATTTCCTAAACCTGCTTTTGCCATTTGCAACACTGGTGATAAAACTTTGAATCATTTATATTTGTCCTTTTAGATCAACTTAAGCTTGGTAAGTATCAGTAACTGGTGACAGCGTCTAACCAAATGGTAAATGCTGAACCTGATCAAATATGCTATGGACAAACTGTATCATGCTCACCCGACTTGTACCTTTTTGACTGTCCCACAATTAATCAACCATGGCAATAATCAGAAACCAGGCCTCCTCATCTAAACTTCAACAAAACTGAGGCTAAACTTGTTTCAGGGCAAGCAACTTTTTTTTTTCATGTCCAGCTGTCACAAACTTCAGCCAAAGTTAACCTCTTTCTTTTTTCAGCTAACAGAAAGCTGCATCACTGTCATATTGTATACAGGTAGGACGCAGAAGGAACTGCTCATGTTTCAGTTTTGCTACAAATCAAAGCGCTCCTTTTTTGTACTCTTAACAACAGTGGCATCCGTGTCTCTAGTGTCATCTAAACACCGAAGCCAACCTCAACAGAATAGAAACAAATACTGGGGGCACCTGATAAAGTAAGCGGCTTCTCTGATTTTCTCCTTGTTCCAGAAATGCCACATTTACCAATGAGGAGCTGTAGTCAGTTATCTCCCTTCACCAATGTACAAAAGGGGGATAATAAAATAATCTCCCTTTAGCCTTTAGGATACAAGGGAGACCATTTCAGTTGTCTCCCTTAGGTATATTGGTGAGGGGAGATAACTGACTACAGTTCCTCATTGGAGCTTTTCCGTTTAGAGTAATCACTAATGTGGAATCATTTTCTTCATGAATACCAATTTTTGTGGTCCAAGAAAAATTTGAGCTTTTGAGGATCACAAATTTTCTGTTTTTTGCTTTTTCTAAGTAAACTATACAGTTTGCTGGATACTTAAATTTGTGGGTTCACCAGTTCTCACAAAATCCATGAAAACTGGTATCCAACAAATGACGAGTCCACAGAAAGCCTTATTTTCAAAGGTGTACTTTAACGGTGCAAATTTTATTTTATCAAAAATTTAGCTACAGAAAATATTTCAAATGCATTCAATATATATGCATATTTAAAAATTCATGAATTCTCATCAGATCTGTAATGTGAACGACTTGAGGGAGATTTACAAGCATCTTCTGCATCGGTGATAATACGGAAATAAATTTATTCGATTTTAATGAAACTTGAACCGATTGACAATATGATATCTTTCAATTAAGGTTTTTTAACAACTTGAGATATATACAACATTTTAAATCTATGACGTGTATCTGAATTTCTAACGCTTTTTGACAAAAGACTCGTTCAAACGTTAAACAGCCCCACAATGGGTAAATATTTATCACTTCAGACCCTAACTGATATCTTATCCCCATTAAAAAACATGATCGGAAACATAATAAATAGTCCATAAATGATTTAAATGTTACATAACCATTTTTAATGAACCAAATTTAAATGTTTAAAGGTTCGGCATATGTTAATAAGTATATTTATCGTGGAAAGATTACTTTTTAATATGGATTAAATTCTATTAATAATTTAACACACAGATTATTTCAATTTACATTTAATGAATTTGTAATAATATATATGTTAATTAACATTTAGGAATATAAACTTGTACGAACTAGATGCTTGTACTCCAAGGAAAACCCTCTTTTTCAAAGTCATATCTACTCTGACCGGCAAAATCCTTTAATCCGCTCAGGGACACAATTACAACACATCTTACAAATGTCTTCAAGCATTTCTAATCCACTGAATACTGATAAATTAATCTTAATACCAAAACGGAATGTTCACGGCACCATAATCGTTCTCTCCGTGATTTGAATTTGTCATTTTTCTTCACTTTGTATAACAGCTGATACTTTTCATTACATATGAACTTTTCTATTTTCATTACGTAATATATGATTATTTTATTGAAATTATGAACAAAATGTGCCTGATGTATGGATACATTTACCCCACCCTATCACTATAAGGATACACTTTTAGAAGGAACGCGATTTTCATTCATTGTTGTGGTCAGTCAATTATCCTGTAAGGAACCACCACCTTGGGTAGATCATCCCGACAACTATTTTTGTATTAATACTGAGCAGGTGTGACCTTTACACAGAGGTTATGGAGTCTAGTTGGACAATCAGACAAGGTCCAAAAAAGTATCAATTTGACCCATTTAACAGAATTTAATGCCACTTTCAGCACTGTTTTAGCTATATTGTGGCATTCAGTTTTAGTGGCAGAGGAAGCCAGGGTGCTACGAGGGAACCACTGACCCTTGGCAGGTAATTTGACAAAAAGTTAGGATCAAAGTGAATCCCTTATATTACTTTAATTTGTGAAATACACTCATGTTGGTGCAGCAAATACAGGCACAAAAGTCCAACCAACTTTGAAAACCGTAAAGACCAAAGTACTATTTGCCACAAGGTTACTACAAGGCATATTACTACACATTTTTGACGGCCAGCAATAATCAGTTCTCTTAATCGGACTGCCTTCTCTTCCCCACTATTTGCCACTCCCTCTAACAAACCTCCATTTTACACACTGAAGAATCAAAAAATACCTGCCCACAAGCACAAGTTTGTTAATGAGGTAGTAAATAAACCCCATAAAGTCAGAAAATTCTGTTTTTACCCCAAAACTGTTATTTTCATGTATTTTTATGACCGATCACCTCCTTTGTTCTTTGTAATCAAACTTGACATTACCATCATATCGTTTGACATACAATAATGTGTATTGTAATTATTACCCATGATAAATGGTTTAGCTCAGGTGTAAATTCTCGGTTTTGTGTATTGCACATCATGTACAAGGCTTCAAAATAACATGAAAGAAAGTATCTTTTTTTCATGCTTCCACTGACATTTAGTTTTATGCCATACCCAAACAGTGATTTGCAAAATACCTTTTGTTATTTCTCATGGACTTTAATTGTACTACTGTGCATGTATTTTGTATTTTTCTTTTTCGAATCTTTCACTCTTCCATTTTTAATGCCATAAATTTTTAAACTTTCTCATGCTGTTGCAATATTTATTTGAAGGATTTTGTGGTCTGTAAACAAAAAAGCATGTAAACAATGCACATATAGAACTAGTGTATTTTTTATGGTCATCAATCACCATTTTGTAGACTTGTTCCAATTTGTCGTGGTTATTGTGGTTTTAAGAAAAAAATTCAAACATCAAATAGGTTTTCATTTTTTATATTAACATTATAACTCATGCACTGGACTATAATAAAAAATTTAATGATTTATCAGTTATAGTTTGTAAAAATTATTGACAAATGTAATTTGTTATCAAAAGGATAATTTATTTCAATCAATTCTCTTGTCAAGAAAGAATACAAAAAGATAGTATCTTTTTTTCAGAGTTTTTGTATGAATAAATTCTAGGACAATTTTTCTTCAACTTTATTTACTTCTGCAATAACTAATTACAGTACAATATTTTGTATTTTCCTGAATCAACAATTTTTCAACATAAAAAGTTGTCAAATTTTAATCAAATTTCTTTCAAAACTGACTGAAGATGTGTAAAGTTTTATGTTTAATCTGGATAAATCTCCCCACTCACCATTGAAAAGAAGTAAAAAGTGTTCCAATGAACTGCTCTTCACAACTAAACCTCCAACTGTGTACACCTTAGGAAATAGATTAGTATCCTAAAAACACACAAGTACAAAAAACAAGATCGCTTCACTTTTATTTGAAATTTATTCCAACCTCAATTTAATTTTTACAATGAATTTACCGAACATCGTAAGGTCACTGTTAATCACAATACACATTTTCGTCCTTTGCACTGTGTATTCCAATCTGTGTATTCCTTTTTGAAATCCAACAAGTGCACTGCTCTAGGAATCGTAAGCTCTGGTTAGTAAAGTGAAGGGAAGATTCCTTGCCATGCTGATCTTCATGGAGTCTTCTAAGATGTCGCGAACGGCAGGGAAGGTTATATAAGTGGGATGACAAAATTAAGTTTTAGGGAATTTAGGATAGGAATGCGAATAACTGAGATATTTTCTACCGGAAAATATCGAAGGATGAGAAATTGATTTTTCACCATTAACCGTGATTTTAATCAGATTTGAAAAAGGTGTTTACAGTACAAACATGCATGGTAAAAAGTTTTATTAAAAGCAATGTGTATATTTTTAGCTAATCTAATACACTACTGCCTCACGTGCGTTCATGGCAACGTGCGGCGCATGATGAAAAAAAAATAATTGAAAAATAAAAGAAAACATGTTAAATTAATGTGAAAGGTAAATAAGCTAAAAGGAAATGTGATGTAACATACCTTGGATAAACTAGCAAGGGATAGGCAGGTTTGGTTGACAGTAATATAACACACAAGATACACACAGCCAGGGAAAAGATGCAATTAGATGAGCAGTGCGGGAATATAATAATCATGTGTAGAAGACCGAATAACGCAAATCGATTATTCCGCGAGTGCAAACATAAGCTATAATGTTTCTAGTATTTACACATATCAATAACAAATCGTTGCTTGTGTATATGTTTGAAATGATTTTCTTATCTCGTACAATCCGACAATTTCGCATATGATTTTATTTTTGATGACATTTGTCAAATGCGGATGAATAAATTGAACTCGACTTTTAAGGTCAATACATGCAAGGTGCTTGTCACATGATCGTACAATGGCAGCCTCCATAAGTCATAATTTGTGATGTTTGTTGTTTTTCGTTACTTTGCTCAAAAACGATATGATACCTGGTGTAAAAAGAAGTCACAATGGGCACATTCGATAATTATAATAGTTTCCAAAACTTTGATAGAGATGTCGAGTTTCCGCAACTGAAAGGTAATTTCACACAGGTGAAAACGAGTTCAAATTTTATCACGGACATGCTATTTTCGTCAGTTCTGAAGATCCATAAGGGAACTGATAACAGATAGACTAAGGTTTATCTATTTTATCGAGGTCATAAAATCAATAGAATATTATTAAATAAACCAACAGGGGCATCAAAGTAAACAAATAATACAATTCATAAAGTTAGTGGGGGTCTTTTGGATAGAAAGCTGTAAGGGAACACAAGTGAAGAATATTGAATGCATTTGGCAAAATTATTAGATAGGCAAGGGGTAAAGCCGCCTTCAAGATATGTAACTTGATACTGCAGTGATGGTACCCTATGATGGCTGTGAATTATAAATAACAGCAACAGAGAAAGAGCAACTTGACGACACAGGATTGAAGCATTGATACATGTACATAGAAGTTGTGAAAAAGTTGTTCAGTAATTTTTCCTAGAGAATGTGTGGAACATTACAGACCCAAAACATTGAACAAATCATAATTTTATTCATATTTAGATAAGGTGAAATAATTACCCAATGAACATGATGACTGCTGTGTACCACAGGGAACATTTCTAGAATTAGCATACTCTTGCAAACATTAAATAGTTTGTGGATATTTTTACACCAGTTCAATAATTTCTTTATTCATCTTTGAAATCTCCACGGCAGTTTTCAGTACAGGAGTATTGATGAATCTTTCCGACATCGATTTCATTCCAAGTTGCACATGTTTTTCATTAGGAGCCTAGGTGGCCAGGGAAGACCCGGTATTTTAGGATAGAAAGGACATGACAGAGCGTAGGGTGACATGATAAGTTTGGGTTTGAGTGATTAAGGAAGTCGGTTAAAATCTATAACTGTACTATCACTGTAGCCTATCACTTCTGTGGTGTGAGTTCATGTCCAGGTTTGTTACAATCAAACCGCTTTAAGTATGGAGTTTACGTTCACCTATTGATGGACTGGCACGTTCTTGTCATACCACGTCATTTACCGAACAATGACGCCGTGATAGATTATCGTAGATAATAACGCCCACTTCAATCGATCAGACT
>JAOXYH010000032.1:1732642-1743726 GCA_028566455.1 Botula fusca | reverse complement strand
GCCGCCATTAAAAAGATCTGCTAGTCCTTCCCCCTCTCCCAGATGAAATAGTTTCACCATTTGGCACTAATTTATTATACAAAACTTCTGTGTTTTCCAAATTTTCCAAAATATTGTGCAAAGACAAAAAAAGAAGTAAATAAAGAATTATACTTTAGATGCAATCTACTGGAACTGGTTAAAGTCACAAAAAGCATTGACGATAATTGCATAAAAGCTTTCAGCTGATTTATTTCTTGAAAGCCCTCCCTTGAACTCAGTTAATAGTTCAAGTAAACTCTTCAAAATCAACATGATCAATTTTTCATAGATGACACAAATAAACTTGCAGAGGTAAACTTGACTTTTTCTCTATATTGCAAAAATATGATGAGTTTCGTTAATGCCGGTCTTGTTTGGCTTCTGAGCCATGTCATTTAAAGCTGTATTTTGGCTGCAGGCTAAGCTTTCTAATTTATCGCAGCAAATCACTTCTAACGATCGAAGGGATAATATCGGTTTAATCTACAAAATGAGTTTATAAATTGTTAAAAGGCGGAGTTTTCAAGTGTGTGTTTGGAAAGTAATAAAATCTCTTATAATATCAATATTTGTTCGTGGAAACTGATTAGATAAAGCATTTAGTAGATTTTGATCAATAAACAACGGATTTTTTAAACGAATAAGATCTTCATTTTGAATAACAACTGCTGTACGGAAGGGTATTATGTCAATTTAGCCGACAGGACAGGTTTGGTTGTGGTAGGTCGGATAAGGTGTTACCGATCCAGAATCCATTTGGTCTTCAAGAACTTTTTGGGTGTATTTCTTTTTACCCTTCCTCTTTAATACTATAGCTGATCTATTCAAAACTCACGGATGCTTTATCAATTTGTTGCCTTAAAAATGTATTTTTGAATAATTTTCAGTTCCACACAGTAATTGAATGAGCTTCAAAAGATATACTAGTATTAATGCATGTATCACTGAACAAATTTTCTTGACTATATTCGAGAATGAGTATGGTTACACCGAAGAAAATACCCGTACCTGTCATTTAGAAGGGAGAAGCTATGAATGAAATACGATGCGCTAATTTTCTCGAAGACAGAGATAATGCTACTTTCTTTCCGTCACCTCCGATTTCCGTTTCCGAAGCACGCACTTTTCAGAGACCAGTTTTGAAACAACGTGATTAAGGATGTCTTCCGTGCGACTGATGCATAATTAAGAGCTTTTGTGGTCATGGAAATGATCAGAAAAATGGACAATTTGATGATAGGTGTGAAGACAGAGAAACAAATAATAAAGAGATTTGTAATTGAATGTGAAGTATTGTGTCTAAATTTGTGGTAGGCGATACAAGATTTACATGCCTAGCCTCTGCAGCTTGCAATGCAGAACGATCACAATGATTAATCTGGCAATCATCCTGCATTTTGAGAAAAGTCTTCGATAAACCACATGAAAATGTGGGCTTTTTATGGATCTTGGGTTAAAACAGCGACCCCAAAAGTTATGAAATGACTGGACACATGAAACTGTTTTGCGCAGCTAATTAGCATTAAATGTAGGCTTTTAATGCATCTGGGGCAAATCATTGACCCAAAATAATATGAAAATACAGAGTTATAGACACCTGAAACCGTTTTCCACAAAAGCTAATTAGCTACATGCATTAAAAATTTATTGTAATTTAATCTTTAAAAATTTCAAAATTTAATTGTCATTTGTGTGTACAAGTCGAGCTGATGTCACCTTTCTGAATAATAATGCATGTTCTATACAGTCAATACATCCAGAAAACTTGGTTAGTTTTCTGCAAAAATAGAAAAAAATTCATTGCATGTACTAGATTGATTTGAGGCCTTGGATTCAGATCACTAAGCATATAAAGAGAATCTTGTTGGTTTCATTCAGAATGCGGATGATATTTCAATAAACCTTAAGCCGCTTATAAAAGTACAAGATTTTAATTCGATGCTTCTTGTAAAATGCAGACTTCCACCTCGAATCTTCTTAACCTGGCCGTTTGTCAGAAGGAGCTCACTGATGGCACTGTAGTTAATGTCTTAATTCATTGATCTCACCCCATAACGATTATATTAAATTTATATGTCATACAATGGATGAAATATGATCATTTTCATGTTGATTTCAATAGAAATGTGAACAGCATCTGTTGAAGTTGGACACATAAGGTGTCTGAAATATTAATTTTTGTCGCGGACTTCCAACAGTAGGAAATACACATTTTTTAGTTATTTTTTTAAGATTACAAGAAAAATGTCATTAATTAATATTCATGGTCATCAATATGAATTTAATTTTTAAGGCACTGGTGTTTACAATAATTTATAATTATAGCGCAATTATACCCTTTTTGGCCTCTTATGGGTTTGCCTTTGAAGCCTGCTATGTCCTGGAGTGTGTCTTTTGTAGAAAAGTTAAAAGCCATGAAAATATTTAAATTACTTAAATCGATAAGGCACAGGTTCTATATAAACAAAACTAAAAATAAAATTCTATTGTAAATTATCCGATTTCAATTCAAATTTAACTTTCAACTGAAATTTTGAGCGGGGTAGACGACATGACGAGCCAAGTTTAATGATATTTCTTGCTCTTCGTCACAGAAAACTTTCAAAAGCATATTTAGGAATTTGCACAAAATTGCATAGACTTATTTTCATAAAGGTAGCTTAAAACTGGTTTTGAATAAAAGTGAAATTTTACCGAACATTTTTACTTTGAAGCGCGTCGTTTTATTTGGCTCCAGAGAAACTCGATAAAATTCTTATGTGTATTTTCTTAATTTACTTGTCGACAAAAATCCGTATGTTTTAATAGAAAAGTAAATTTACAAATAACAGACAATATTAGCTTTTTACGTCTAAAGTAGCTTAGTAAAATGTTATGATATCAGATGGGTAGACTGTCCCTCTCAATGTTGACAAATTATGCAAACACGGAGCAGATTCAGAATAGAATCTGAAGGGCCAATTGTGTCACACGTTCAGCAGACGACATAGTGCGTTTGCTAACAACCGCCATCACACCAAATCGAAGGACACGTTTACGGAAAAGATTATTGGAAATGCAAGTTTAGATAAGTATATTGGCAAACAAAATATTTCTGAACTAGACGAACTCGCATGCACGCACCAGTTAAGGGTTTTGAGAAACAAAACCTTAGTACACCGAATTGTCAGTTAGCCAGTTTTAGTGATTTTTTTTTCGATTATTTCGATAGAAGCAGTAAGGGAAGCACAAGTTTAAAAAGATACAATAACAAAAAGCAAAACAGACAAACGATCACACACATTCAAAAGCTACCCCTACCGCCTATGTTCCAGTGACTGTTCAATAACGTGTTTGCAAAAATGAGGCAGGGCTAAGAAAAATCTTTATCGTGGGCTTTGCCTAAGACTGCTAGAAGCTTTGCATTTACTTGCAGTCGTGCCACAATACCATACATTTGTTACTTTCATTCGAGTAAATTTTGTTCTTCGCACAAGATATTAAAATACCAATGGCTTCAATTGTTGTTCATTCTAAAATATTATTTAAGATTTTGTTTCATTTCACTTTTACTAAATTTCAAATTAATCAGGGAAATGTATGGAAGCAGTAGGTTGGCCTTTTGTTAAAAAACACATGCACTAATTTCCCGTATTTAAATAGGCACATACATGTGCTTTACCGATTAAAAGCTAAAATATTCCTAAACATTGATACATTTGTCTTATGATGTAAATAAAACATGTATGTGTCCAATTTTCATGTCCAAAATGGGTACCCACTCTCTAAATGCATTGTGTGACCAGAATTAATGACAGCTATCATCATTTATAATGTTTTCACAAATTGGGGGTGTTATGTACATGTTGGTCTACATGTAACGTTACTTCGATACATTTTTCATCTGTTTGACAAAAAGATGACAGAAACATTAGTATCAAACTGCCAAATCTGGCAGGAACATATACATGTGTTCGACATATTTTTGCCGTTTCTACGTGGATTTAGAAATTTCTTTTTATTTTTCGTGTTTCCCCTTTATAATTGTGGCACAAAAGGGATTAATTATTCATATTTATTTAAAAATCAATAAAAATTACATGTATAACTGAAGTGAGATAGAACATGTACAGCCACAGTATATTTTCTGCACGGAAATCTGCGACAATATCATTTCATGAAGTTTGGACTGTAATTACGTGTTGGTTTTCTTTTCAGCGGAAACCAAATTTAAAATACTATTTAAATTGACAATTATTAATTTCATGCACATTTCAGTAGATATCAAAACCATATACATTAAAATATTAATTTTAGCTTAAAAAAGGTGCATTTAAATTTTACGGTCACCATCTTCGGTTTTTACAAGCTGAAAATTTAGTTGCTCGATTAATTTCACTTTTTAATTGTTGAGTGAAAGTTAATATTTTTTTCTTTTAAGAAGTGTAAACATTTCAATTTAATTTAAAACTACTGTGTGAAAAATTAGTAATTAAAAAGACAACGAATTTTCTGACGGAATGCCTATGAGACGACAGAAAGCCACAAAAATTTTATTATTAACCACATTTAAGAGATACAGAGGAGGTCGAGCGATTGTTTCAATTGAAATCAATAATTTACGTCATATTTGCGGTTTTGAAGTAAAAATTTTGAACACTTATATTAGGCGACAATTAATTCTCCATGAATCCAAAATTAATTATTAATTTCAATTTACATTTTAAATATACATGTACATGTACATTTTTACATCTACATTAATAAAACCGTTATTTCCATGTCTAAGGACCCTGAAAGTTTTACAACCCGGTTTTACAACACACAAACAATAGCCTATAAAGTACTCAATGTGTCAACATTATGCTTTAATCCTTTAAATTTTCAAAACATATTTTGATTTTTATGTAATTTATGACCAATATTTATTTAGATTCACAAACAAAACTGCCTGCAGGAGTAAACAAATATGTAATATTATACCGTGATTTACAATTCTGTAAAAATATGTTTTCTTTTGTCCCTCTTTGAATTGACCGTTCTCATGCGGATAAAATTACTGATCGAAAATCATGATAAGATGGCCTTACCGTTAGAAATCAAAGAAATCTATGTTCCTGAAAAGGAGAAAAAAGTTCTTTTTACACTGATTCCTGAAATTTTGCTTAATTCCCTCCTCCTTAATGAATTGCACCGTATGCGAGTTCACCATTTTGGAAAATGACACATATAATGTTAATTTTATTAAAAAATCTAATATTTTCCTAATTTTGTTGGGTTTTGTTTATGTTAATATTTTTATTTTCTGCACGGATAACAATTAAGATTTGGAGGAGCTATTGCAAAAATATGTTAAGCAAAAGTTAAGAGTTGGGTGTCGAATTCTTGTTTAATTAAATTTAAACTTTAAAATCATGGATTATTTCAAAATGTAAAAAACACCTTAAGTTACGAAAATAGACTTTAAATCAAGAATATTACTACAGAAAGATCATATTCATATAAATCTGTAATTAAGATGAAAGATATAATACATTTAATTTTCTTTGGCTCAAATTAATAAGTAACACTTTTTATAAGTTTATCTGGGAGGAATTAGTAGCCTGCCAATAAAACATTTAAACAAGACAAGTTACATTAGTTTCTGCAATTTATCAGATTCCTGAGACGGTTAAGAATTAAAAAACAGATTTTACCAGCCGTTGCATATTATTTTCTATTATTTGCCAGATTCCTAGCAAGTTATTCCCGCGGTTTATGATTTATTTTTGTGTATTGCTTTTACGTCAAGGGAATACACACTGAGATACGAATAACAGTCATCACACTCGTCAAAAACTAATCATAAACTGTCAAAAAATAGAACGTTACAAGTAAGACCTTGTAACGAAAGTAATAAAATATATGTGGACTTAGTTTTTGTACACTACCTGTTTTCGGGGTATTTCGTTTAATTTGCATCCACCGGAATGGCTTTGATTGAAGTTCCTGTCCGGAAATCGGTTCCTGCTTTATTTGTGTTCCATGTGCTGGTTGCTGAAGAGAAGAACCATACGGGTTGGACAACGAACATGATCCATAGTTTTCTAAACAAGAACTAGGATAGTTTGTCCGTCCGGGGGACAGGCTCATGCCGCCCCCACCGAGATGGATATCACCGTTAATTGTCAACCCATTGTGACTATGTCCATTTAAATAAGTGTCCACCAAATGGTTTTGATTTTCAGGTAGTTCATATCCGGAATTTCTTGGATGTCTTGGAACAATTGTGGAATTTACAGGATATGAAAGACACTGTCCATTTCCAAGTGAAAGGTCCACTCCGGACAAATTGTGTGGAATGACATTTTCCGATCCGTAATAATTTTGTCCGGTATCTAATGAACGATTATTAACGGTATTATATCCATATATATTGCCAGGGATTTCAGAATTTGAATAACCATTTCCATAATGTTGAGAATCTAAGTTACAAAGAGTGTAATCACTTTCGGTATTCATAATTTACAATGTTAAATTGTCAATAGGGGTGCCTAAATTAGCCGTCGATCTAAAGATAAATCTAAAATAAATGAAGCTAAATTACAACTTGAAAATGACAAGATTAGAGAGACTTATACAGCCACGTGACAATCTCTATCCAATCACAATCAATTTGACTACATCAGTTGGTAGTCATCATTTGATTGATGGATTATTTCACCAAACTACTCAACCATGACGGAGACGTCGACGTCCTCAAAAAACAATCATGATGTTTTATTAACTCGTTTTCTGTTTATTTTATGCAAAATGCATACAAAAATGATTGGATATGATTTTTGATCAATATTTATCTTTCTAACGGTAATGTTTATTTTTGAATCGGATATTCCTTTTACCGATTAAATCATCAAAGAGCACAAATTGTCGCTTTGATTTTTACCTATACAGGTGATCAGATATTATTTTTCATATGATCGGTTTATGATTTGTTGAGTCAATAAACCGTATCGAGACATACACATGGGTTAAATTTTGGTTTGGAAAATACATAATTTATCGCAATATTCATTTTTCGTCAAGTGGTTTTATTTTAGATCGCTCGGTATGAAGTATAATATGTCTGTCAACAGTGTAAAGTTAAACCGCAGAGAATGCATTTTCCATATTTCTCGTAACAGCGGGGTAACGTCGATGAAAAAATAGCTTCTAGCATCAAAAATTCTTTTTGTAGTTAGCCAACGTTCTGACAAAGAAAAATCTATTCAAGATGAGAAAAATGTTTTCATAACACCATGAAAAAACTATCTAGTTTAGTTTTAACAAAAGCTGAACGCTGGGAATATTTTATTACTAAATATTATGAAAATGAATTTCATATTACCAAGGAGAAGTCTATTTACTTTTTAAATTTTTGCAAATTCACGATTGTTGAACTCGCATGGGAAATACTTCGTTGTCGAAAAATTATGTTTTCGGGTCCAAATTTATAGAGATACGACTTTGGTCCGAGTTGTTTCTTATACACTAGAAATCTATGTATAGCCAAAGTTATTATGATGAGAATATTTATATTGCCATGATACCACTTTGTATACAAAGAGCATTTTTTGGGATGTGTCGTCTATCGCTCGTGTTTTCTGTTATATATTTCATGAAGACAGTTGTTTTGTTGTTGCTAATTACTATATGGAGCCTCTGCTCACTTGGACCATGGAGTTATGCTTGGACGTATAAGTTTAATAAAGACAGCATAACTGTCATCTTTGTGTATTTATCACTTTCCCATGTATTTTCCGGTATTCCTACAAACAAATGTCAAGGCCTGTATTATTTAAAAATTAAAAATCAATTTTATTTCAAAATAGCTCTATACAATAACAAATTCAAATTCAAATTTTATTGTCATTAAACAAAAAGAGTTTGTGACAATTATACATGTTATACTAATGAACATTCAAACAGAGATAACGTTACATTAGCATTTTCAAGTAAATATATTAGGAGTCCCCTGTCCTCAGTTCTAATGACTTTTTCAAAAAGGAACCCAGTTTATTTACTTGAGATGGTGTTGACGGGTTTAAAATATATAAAAGTTTTTCTAAATCTGTCGAGTTATCCGTTATTTCTGGAAGGAATACATTTTTTATTTGACCCGTAGTAGCTGTTACTGTTTTTGAATCGAGGAGTCGAGTTCTACTGGACAACACGAACTCTAGTATTTTAACATTAAAAGGTACTAAAGGAAATACAGGGTCTTGATGTAAAAAAGGGGTATGAAAAATTGTGGACGTTGCAGGTATTTAGCGATATTTATCAAAATTTACCCAGCTCTTTTCGTAACGGTTGGACCCATTGAACTTGAAGGCGTTGTGATGTATGAAAAAAGTCAGTGAAAACTGTGCAATTATATATTAACGGATTCTATCAAATGTTAATTTGAATCATCTCCCTTTCGACGCGTTCGGATAAATACCAATTAAGTTCACACGAGAATGTAAAAACTACTCTTGGTTTTGATGGAGAAAGACAATAAAAAGACTTTCTCCTCAAGTTAAAAGAAACAATGAGAATAAGAATTTAGTTGAAAATCTTGCACATGACACCTTCAACGATACACAATTTTGTAAATGGCTGCAAACTGTCCATTCCTGTTGCTGACCAAGAGAATGGAATTTTCTTGATCAATAAACATGGCATGAGGACGTTCAAGTCCGACGCTCTTTCCAAGAAGGATTCTGATTTTGTTTCTGTCCGGCGAAATTACGATAATGCAATGTGTGTCGTTGCAGCCAACGAAGATATTGCCGTATTTGTCCGTGGCAACGCATTGTGGACCCCTCATATACTCATTCTGGTGTGTCCATAGTATTTGTCCAGTAGGGGACGCACAGGACAAGGTATGCTTTTTGATGTCCGTAAAGTATACTCGGTCAGGAGTAATGTGAAAATTTTCTAGTCTCGCTTTTATCGTTACACTACCAAGTTTGTTTCCGTAATAGTCTAGAGCACGTAGCTCGCTCCCTTTCATTCCAATATATATAGCATCGTTATCGCTGGAAACTCCAAATCCTGCTTTGTTTAGAGGAATGGAATCTACAATTTGATCATTGATGAAATTAATGAATTTCACTGAGTTTTCGTCCGGGTAAGTGACTGCTATGGTTGATTCGTCTAGCTGAGTTACGTCCCATGGATCGCCAGGTATTTTAATCTCTCGGATAATCTTTCCCACTATATTAAATAAATAAAGATGCCCGTTCTTATAACATGATTCCGCTACGATTATTCTCTTATCTGACAATCTTACGATACTCGAAATTATACCCAATTGGCCAACGGGAATGTTTATTTTTCTCTGATAAAGTAAAGATATTTTCCTTACATCTATCTCCCGTTTGACTGCTTCAGGTATTTGGGACAATGATGTTTTTCCAGATTTGAAAGTTATCTCCCTTGTTCTTGGTGACGTCATCGATTTAGATCGAGCAGCTGGGTGAGAAGGAGACTTCATTGGTGCGACAGCAACATTTATTTTACCAAAAGTTGTAACTCGTCCCATAATGAGCTTCACGCTCGGCGACTGTTCAAAGGCCATGTCTACATCCTGTGGTAAATCGCTTGTTGACAGGTAGTGCATGTATGTTTTATTATTTTCTACTTTTGACTGGATGTGTTTTAAGCCATAGAATGCCTGAAGATCCGTGGCATGAAGTCTAATCCCCTTCAGGTCTTTTTGTAATGTCAGCAGACTTTCGCGCCGCTCGTCTAGCTCTTTCAATACCATTTCGATTTTCTGTGTCTCTTTTGATTTCACATTATGTAATTCATTAGACATTTTCTCTCCAAGCGTGTCTAAATGTTCGTTTATTTGAACTCTTAAGGAAGCAATTTCAGATTTGATCCTTTCTTCCTGTTCAGCCACTCTATTCACGTTATTTAAACGACTTCTCGCAACTTTATCTAGATCTCCCAAAATGCCAATTATCTCTCGATCCATTTCATGGAATGCAGGTGAGGATTTAACATTTTCGGTAACACTTTCCAAAGAAGTAATCCCTGTACATCCTGTATGGTTGGCGGCAATACATTTGACGCAGCATGCAATTTTGTGGACAGGACAATACAACTCGAGTTGACGTTTATGTTCAGTGCAGTCAGGCTTTATGGTATGGATAAAGGAAGGAAGATTTTCGTATTGCTCGGCGTCAATGGTTGTATGATTTCTTGACATTTTGATACGTTTGTGATGGTCCAAGCAATCGGCACACAGTCCTTCTTCGCACTCCATGCACCAACTGACTGATTTGGACTTTTTTCGGCTAATAGAACATGGCCCACAAAACAGTTCGGATTCTTGATTCGCCATTATGTGTTCTCAGACCGACCTAAATTTGATGAAACCAAAACCACCTAAAAAGAAAATCATATTTTACTCTATCATAACGATGAAAAACAAATGATTTTTAATGTGGTTAAAATATGTCAGTGCTTTGCGACAAATATACCAAGCTTGTTAAACGATGAAAAAGGCGTACCGTCAAACAGTTTGATACTTAGTCTTCCTTGTAACGTCATAAAGATTGACCTTATAAAAACCAGCGGACAAAGTTATTCCTACTTACGTACTGAATTTATCAAAGTAAAACATTGCTTGTGCGCTAGAATATGTATTAGATAGAGTAAAAAGGTAGCAAAGAAACTGTCCGGTAGTACAGATTTTCAGCACAAGTAGTGGGGTCAAGGTCCGAGGACACTTGTACCCGACTACGAGTGCAGAAAAGGTGTACAAAATCGTCCCATACCGGGCAGTTTCTTTGTTACTTTTGTACTGTATGTGACTTGTACGACAGTAGAAACATATCAACAGTCACAAAAGCTGATACGAGACCGTGCTGTTGTCTTTTCACTATCGGCATAATTCTTAACTTTTGGCGTGTTTGATTTATTGTGGTGTGGCAATTTTATGAATCTCTAATACAGTAATTTCTTTGTATTTATGATTAAATATCGACATAATTTTATGTAAATATCAACAACATTATTCTAAATAATTACTTCGGTATTTACTCATGTTTCCTATCAGTCTAAACGTATCGGTT
>JAOXYH010000032.1:1694217-1704797 GCA_028566455.1 Botula fusca | reverse complement strand
CCACAACCAAAAGTTCGGCAGAATGGTCCTTGGGTGGTCCCCTTTCATAATTATATCAGATGACCCTGCCCACAAACCAAGATGGCGGCCATTGCTAAAAATAGAAAATTCGGCAAAAAATCAATTAAAAATCTTCTCTGAATCCACCGGGCCAATCTGAACCAAACATAGGCAGAATCGTCCTCTGGTGGTCCCTTTTCAGAATTTTGTCCAATGACCCCGCCCACCAACCAAGATGACGGCCATTGCTAAAAATAGAAAATGTGGCTAATCAATTAAAAACTCATCTCTTCTGAAACCACTGGGCCATTCTGAACCAATTTTAGGCAGAATGGTCTTTGGGTGGTCCCCTTTCAGAATTATATCCGATGACCCCACCGCCCAACCAAAATGGCGGCCATTGCTAAAATCAGAAAATCAGAGATGATTTTACTCCGCCTTTTAGCGGATTTCCGCTATTGACAGTCCGGATTTGTCCATTACGATTCAAGGCATGGGTTGCGTTTGATTGGTCCACATTCAAAATTGTGTCAAATGATCCACACCTCCATCCAAGATGGGAGCCATCAGCAGAAATAGTTTTAACATAGGATCCTGTGGAAAATGTTTAAGAATCTTCTCGACTGAAAACAGTAAACAAATTTAAAGAAAACATGGCATGGATGGTTCTTAGGTAGTGAAGATGGCAGTGTGGCACCGTTAAAGTCCACAATTCTGTTAAAGTCGACAACACCGCTAAAGTCCACAAGAAATGTCCGCTAAAGTCCAAAACGCCACTAAAGTCCACAAACTTTCCGCTAAAGTCCACAAAACAACGTCCGCTAAAGTCCACACAAAAACACCGCTAAAGTCCACAATAACAAGTTCCGCTAAAGTCCACAAAATTTTACGCTAAAGACCACAAACTACAGAAGCCCTGGAGGAAACATCAAATCATCTGGAGCTGGTATTTCTTAGTTGAGGGCAGAAGTGGACGCCATTCGAAAGAAGAGGTGAGTTTCACTGTATGTTCATGCAGGAAATAACATTTTACCCGTCTATTCGAAAGTTTACTAGAGATCTCGTAATACTTAATTCTTAATATTTAATTCTTGATTCTTAATACTTCGGGTTTTGGTGGGTTCGTGTTGCTCGTTTCCTGTTTGCTTTGATTACGATTTGGTATCGTCTATATTTATTTCTTAATACCAAAATAATTTCAGTTCTTTATACTTAATTCTTAACACTTGATTCTTAATTCTTAATACTTAATTCTTAATTTTTAATTCTAAAAACTTAATTCCTAATATTAAATTCTCGATTGGATGTTCTGTCAGGAATGAAATTATGAGAAATAAGGCGCAGTAATCGGACACAGTTATAGTAAAAGGCTATCCAATGAACATGCCTGCCATGTTTGGTTCCGATTGGCCCAATCTGAGTGATTGCCTATATATACAGAACATCTGATTTTCACACTTCACTTGAGATTTGTGCTCTTTTATCCTTACTACAAGAGAAAAGAACAGTAACCGGTCTAGGCGATTTGATGTTAACAAATACGTCTTAACAAACTAGAGACTCACCCGAACCTGAATCGCTCACCTGGTATACCTCCCCCTTTCGGGTGTATCGTTAATTTGCAGCTTTAAACGAGTAAATGTATGTAATTTTGAAAGTTGAACGACAGGACATGTTTGCCTTAAATTCCAATACAAGTTTTAGAGACAAAGATTTGTAAACCTCTTTCCTATAGGGTCCGACGTTAAAACGATGCCCGCTGACAGTGGCATCTAGCATAGAGGTAGCAGTTCCCAAAAACACTTTTGAAAGTTGACTACCTAATGACCATCCATGCCATATTTGCTTTAAATTGGCTAACTGGGTTCAGATAAGATTTTCAAACATGTTTCCCCGAAAACTATGTCCACTGAAGGCAGTCATCTTGGATGGAGCACGGGGTCACCTTACACAGTTTTGAAGTGGATTAATCAAGTTCAATCCATACAATGCTTGCTTTAAACTAGCCTACTGGTTTGAAACAAGAGTTTTAAAACATTTTTCCGGTAGGTTACTATGTTAAAACATTGTCCACTGATGGCTGACATCTTGGATGGTGGTCAGGGTCAACGAATTCATAAGTCTGAAAGTTGACCTCATAATTAAAATCCATGCCATGTTTTCTTAAAACAATTCCGATGGGCTGTGTTCACCAGTGGCATACATCTTGAATGGAAGTCAGTGTCAGGGTCATGTTTGCTTTAGTTGGTTTGCTGCTTTCAGTGTAGAAGATTTTGCAGCAGGATCCTATGTTAAAACTATGTCTGCTGATGGTCGGCCATCTTGGACAGAGGTCACGGTCACCAGATATGATTTCGACAAATAATCACCAAAGGACCATCAATGCCATGTTTGCTCTTGATCGGATTACTAGTAGTTTAAGAAAAGAATTTTTTTAAACATTTTCCCATAGGGTACTACGTTAAAACTATGTCCGCTGATGGCGGCCATCTTGTGTTGAGGTGAAGGTCACCAGATACAATTTTGAAGGTTAACCACCTAAGCACCATCCATGCCATCTTGGAAAACCAGTTAAGAAGAGAATATTTTTAACATTTTCCCATAGGATCCAATGTTTAAACTATGCCAGCTGACAGTTGGCCATCTTGGACATTTCAACGGAAATAATTTCCACAGCTGACCATCAGTGCCATGTCTGCTTTAAAGTTGGCTTACTAGTTTTAGAGGAGAATATTTTTTAAACTTTTTCCCATAGGTTCTATGTTAAACCTTTCCGCTGATGTGAGGTTGGGGTCATTTGATACAAAATTGTCTACCGAAAGACCAGTCATGGATTGTTTGCTTTAAATTGGCATACTTGTTTCGGAGAAGATTTTTAAAACATTTTCCCATAAGGTTCTATTGTATGTTAAACTATATCCTGCGGTGGCGGTCATCTTGGATTTCTTATCGAGTGACATAAAAAAGAATAAATTTGAAACAGCACTACATGAGGATCATTCCTGCACAGAATATTTTTATTGGCCCTGTGGTTTCTGACAAGATTTTTCTTACCAATTAGAATACACATTTTGGATCCTGGTGGCCATGTTGGATTTTCGATCGGTACCAAATGAAGAAATCCCAGTGAACACTCCTACTAAGTTTTGTTCTAACTGGTCAAGCTGTTTCAGAGAAGAAGATTGAAGTTAACGTACGACGGCGACGAAACGATGTCGATGACAATAGCTCACACATGGTCTTTCGGACCAGATGAGCTAAAAACTAATAACAAATAAGTCATAAGCATTAACTAAAAACGTCCCTCCAGGGCTTCCGTGACAAACAGTTTCTTTCATAAAATAAATCGTTGTTTTTCTCCTATAGTAAATTAAAAAAGCATGCACTTCGTTCTATCTAGCTATTTCGTATACGTTCGATAGATAAATGGATTGCAGAATCTGTATAAAATAAGGATTTTGATCTCCCATTAACTTGCTTTTTGTTTTGTGATTCTCTGTGAATCAAACAGTTGAGCTAGGACAACATTTCTGTACTGTTATCTATTAGTGGAGCACTGTTTTGTATTTGACAATGCGATTGATACATCTACTAGAAAGAAACAGCGCCCTCGATGTACATCTAGGGACATAACAGATCTCGGATGCTGATATTTGATGTTGAAAGTGCCTTTGCAATACATGAATAAAACAAACGAACAACTTCAGTTTCAGTTACGTCCTATTACAGCCAAAACAAAAAAAAAAGAACCATACAAGGCATGTATTTCATAGTGGTTTGCTTCATATTTCAACAAGGAAAACGTAGCTGTTTCGGAATGTGTTGAAGACAGATTGAAAAGACTACGAGCAGATGCCGTTTGTATTGTGTTCTACCCTTGTCAAATGAGTACATAGCCAGAAATTAGCGGTACTTTTCCTCATAAATATTCATTAGATTTTAATGAGATTTATCACGTGACATTCTTTCCTGGTGCTGACATGCACCGTAATCAAACAAATGGTAAATACAATACGGAAATTATTTGCTTTACCCAAAACGTTTTAATCAGATTTTAAAGTTCTTTAATCAGACAACTTGACCATAAAATGACCTTCGATCTGTAATTTCAAAATGAAGTTGTTCTTTCTGGACATTTCTAAGGATTTTCCGACATTTTTACTTAGCTGGAACCTCGAAAAATCGTTTGGAGCTGTCGAAATGTGGTTCATTTGGTTGTCTTGTCGTGTACTACCGTTTTAAATTGCGGCAATTTGATTACATATTAAAATAAAACTTGCTGACTTTATATCTTGTGTGAAAATTATAGCAATGGCATGGGCGCCATCTTGGATATGCAAATTAGAAAAACGCCCATGATTTCTGGATATGATTTAAAGGTTTCCCCAACAGTGCCAGGTCATTGAACATTTTGAAGATGCGAATCAGATCCAACGGTTCTAATGGAGGTTGGTTGGATTTCCAGGTGCCCCGGAATGCCTTCAAATGCTGCTGTGGGTGGTGTTTAACGTCCTTGACTACCCGGCATTATCCGATTTAGGCAAATGCAAGTATAAATGTAAGTGTAGGGTATTAAGAATCAAGAATTAAATATTAAGAAATAAGAATCAAGTATTACGAGATCCCCAAAAAACTTTCGAATAGACGGGTAATTGTTATCAAAACATACAGTGAACCTCACCTCTTCCTTCGAATGGCGTACACTTCTGCCCTAAGAAATACCAACTGTAGGTGATTTGATGTTTCTCCAGGGTTTCCGTAGTTTGTGGTCTTTAGCGTAAAGGTTTGTGGACTTTAGCGGAACTTGTTATTGTGGACTTCAGCGGACGTTCTTTTGTGGACTTTAGCGGACTTTAACGGAATTGTGGACATTGACGGTGCCACAATGCATTTGTGTAATGTTATTGCGAGAATATGATGAAACAAATAAATACTCATAAATAATCATAAAATTTGAAACTGAAAGGTCAACATTAATAGCTTAGAAAAGTGAGTCACTTCAAAACTTTGACATTTTGTATCACGACAGATTACGTTATAAAAAACTTCTGGTAATAATACAAAAATTTAGATTCTGAGGATGTATAATTCATATTGAAGAAAATTGATACAGCAGTACCGGAATTTTTAAAAGCTTGGCAATGTTTTTCTGATTTCGAATGAAACGTTCATAAATTTTCGTTCCACTCGATCGATTCAACATCCAGTGTCATCGAAACCGTTTTATTTTCTTGTGTTCTATACGAATTGCTTATGTCATATCCGGTAGTTCATATCCGGAAACGGAAGAAGAAGCCTGTATTTAGAGGAATAAGTTTGTTCTCATGTTGGAGATGTACACACCATAACAGACTACAAGTTCATGATGGCGGCGGTAGTTCTGAAGCGATGACTTGAGTGTAACTGGAACAGAATTCTGATCCAGAAGCTTATCAGTCAAGAGTTTTGCACGATGTAGAAAATCCTGATAATGGCTGCATGCTATAAATTAACGTTAGGATGACCTGTGAAATGTAAACTCCATACGTTAGTGCAGATGGGATGTTACTACAGATAAATGAAAAATTTACTACTTGAAATGAGAAGTCATCGCGTTTATCATATTGTTTTGGTCAATAGGTTTCCTCTCCCATCTATTTCTAAGAGTAGGTCAAGATATGAGGCTGACTTCATGGTGTCGGTGGTGTCCTTTACCTTGGGGTTCATTGCGATAGATGTGTAGCTGAAGTTGAGATTAAAGAACTTGGCCAAATGTATTTTCTTCTTTGGTAGAGGGTTTGAGCTAAAAATCGACCTCATAGGAGTGCAATCAGGTCTGTGAGTAAACTACTAAAAACATTCCATCATTACTGATTATGCTGAAAATTTCCTGTCTGAAAGTACAAAAAGTAAATTACTGTCACAACCTTTGATTGATTAAACGCCATTTTCAGCAGTTTTCAATCTATTTAGTGACGATCAGATTTTTACGTAGACAGCCGGAGTGTCGGTAGAAAACTGCCTGATCTTGGGCATGTAACTTACATCGCTTACGGCTGCGAGTCTAGTTCGCCCTTTTTTGTCGATTAGAAAGCGAGATGAAGTAATAGACTGCATGTATGATTCTCGTACACCTGAATATAAGAAACAAATGATGCGTTTTGGGGGAAGAGAATGTCTCCGACTGTGGTAAAAACTGGCTGGCTCAAAAACT
Source organism: Botula fusca (assembly GCA_028566455.1). Lineage (NCBI taxonomy): Eukaryota > Metazoa > Mollusca > Bivalvia > Mytilida > Modiolidae > Botula > Botula fusca. The sequence continues at coordinate 1,698,604 of JAOXYH010000032.1, read as the reverse complement.
GGAGATTGTGCCCGACTGTGGCAAACATGGCTGGCTAAGAATCAAGAAAATATGCCCGACCTAGGCAAAGACTGGTTGGCTCAAAATGTGAAGAATGTGACTGGATCTTCATGCATGTTGTTGCCAGATGACTTGGACGAAGAAGGAAACCGCTAATTTATACTTACATGAACAAATTATTGAAATAAGACATTGTTGTTTAACACTGAACTAACTTTTTAATAGATAAAGATATATGCAATCAGTTGTAAAGGAACGTGTTTGTTGTGACTGCAAAATCCGCTAATTTCCATACACCTGTACTAAACTCCCTCGGGGTTAACTTTACATTGTATATAAATGATACATATATAAGTAATAATATGACTGTGTTAAGTGTTTTATGTATATTGAATTAGACATTTATTTACCTCCATAGATTTTTATTTTACAGGTGTGTTATATAACGGTCGGATGATGATGACGATTTTCTATCAAATCCGAATTTGGGATTTTTTAAAACGGGTCACGCTTTCAGCTCGACTGGTCACAACGTTCAAAATAAAGGTAATAGAAAGAGAAAGACAAGTTATTTAATTTTGATTTACTTTCGGTTACCTGTCATTTGTCAAACCAAGGTAAGGTGTCATTCAGTTTCAAATGTTTATTATCGCTTCTTTAATAATATAAAACAACGAAATTTGAGATTCTTTGCAGCTGATCAAGATGCAAGTTTAAAAATTAAATGTTTTAACTGGGACATGGGAGTTTTGCATTTTGCTACAGTTTGCGGTATTTTGAGACGGGGACTAAAAAATTAAAACCAAACAGGTGTACAAGTACATATTTTTTACAATTCTATTGTCTTGCTTCTGGTCCTCTTGTTATATATTACTGTTTCTTCCAAAATGGGACTACAATTCTGACACATATAAAAAAAGGAGGGATATGAGAAAAACATATTTTCACAAATTCAAAAATAGTCTCATTATCTGAGTGTTTGGCATAAGACCGACATCGTCTCTAATGCTACAGTAAAAAGTATTTTATTCAACAAAACCAGCGATATATGGTTACATGCATTCGAATAAAGAGGTAAATAAACTGTCAACAAATGGCCCACAACATTGTACTAATACAAAGGCTTTATGCTTGAATGATTACCAAAACTAACCTATTGACCTTGATTCAGAACAATTTCTGGTCTAAATAACTGTTTTCTTACTTGTTTGTCTTCCGCTGAGAGCAACTTTTGTTTGATTCAATGGGAGGGGAGTGTACCCAATTATTCTCCTGCATGTGGGTGTGCGCTATTCTGAGGGCGTATTTTGAAACGTCATATCACGGAAACGGTGATTCACTGTATTTCGAAGCTCAAGCTGATGTGTACTAAAACCGTTTTATATACAAAAGATACTAAAATCATTTTAGACAGATTGACAACATTTTAATAATTGAATTTGAATTTATATATTCATGAACATTTAATTTGTTTTTCTGACAGATCGAATAATGCGGTGTACATTTAAAAATAAAAATAACTGAAATCTTGAACGTCTGTAAATTTTCAGTCGCACTCACGATGTGAGGAATGTCAGCTTTAAATTTGGTGGCCATATCGGATAGAGAAAAGAGCTTCTGTTCTGAAGACCATTCCGGTCAAGTACCTTTATTTATTTATTTATTTATTTATTTATTTTATTTATTTTTGTTTTTTTAATTTTTTTTTTTTACAAATTTACACCTAATATGAAATCGAAAAAAATTCAAAATTCAAAGTGCACAGGAAAAAAACGGCACTTATTATAACAACTCAATATCATGTTCCTGCAATACGCATTTGAACCTATTCTGTCTTACAATAACGCAGTTTTGGTTATTCAAAGAAAGTTGATATCCAGCGTCATAACAAGGAAGTCTCAAAGTAGACACAAAAATTGAATGATTCAAGCTTTATTGTCTGGGTGGTTTCAGGGGAGAAAACTCAGCGAAGGAACATTACACAAGTGATAGCAGAAGCAAATTTTTGCAGGCAAGCTGTCTAAAATGGTCAGCAGTTTTGATATGTTAAATTCTAGATTCAGTGCTTGTATAGGCCTAATGCTTTAGGTACTAAAATCACTCAATTTAATCCATTTGTAAGACACAGTTCTTTGTCAAAGTTGTGGACATGTGTACTGCACGTACGTAATTAAATGTCTATTTGGTATGTAAATTTGCAAAATTTATTGATTTTTTTAACAATCAAAAAGACAAACTCAGCTGCTTATTAGTTATATAATATTCAGTGACACGTCCCAATAAGACAAACATCTTCCTCAATGGTTCGGATAACTCGTTCAACATTAATATATAAAACATTTTAAAGAGACTATAAGATGAACAAAATTGAAGTGTTAAGTACAATAATGAATGTAAGTCGGTAAACATATTGATTTTCTTGAATCAGTGTTGGAGAACCCTAAAGAAAATGCATTTAAAACTATTTTACATGAATGTGTTGTTGATATTCCACTATAAATTATGATATATATTTTAATTATCGATCGGGAATTCTAGATGGTCACCAACATACGACAAAATTAAACACTGATATTGACTCAGAATGCCTTAAAAGATCCAACTGTCATAGAATCGGTTCAGTTAATGGAAAAAAATCTGTTGCTGAAATGTTCCTTATGTGGGCCACTACAAATACCGATCACAAAATTGATATGGCCGCCACTTTGCAACTGGTCGTGATCGAACACTATAGAATCTTGTCAGAAAGCATTGTCCTTTAGTAGAAGTGTACTTTTACTGTCCATTATAAATGTATTGTTTTCCGATCGGAAAATTATGAACGGTGTCGCTACCCTTTGACAAAGTGTATACCTACAGATTATTGATAGAAAATTCAAGATGACCACCACCTGTCAGATGTCAAAATTATACATTGTAACTGAGGATCTTAGTTTCAGTACATTTTTAACCCCGCCACGTTTAATACGCCAGTCCCAAGAGGAAAGCGTGGTTGTGGTGTCCTTGTTTTATTACCTTTACATGTATAGTTTCTTAACTTGTTAATATTCCGACATGATATTGTACCACTAGACTTAACTACATGTATTCAACAGAGTAACTTTGAGCCATTCAGAGCTTCCAGCTTGGTGTAGCTTTCCACGATTGAAGACTATATCACAAGTTCTGGATGTTTTTGTTGTATACTTGTACCTGTGATTGTTAGCTTTTTGTGACCCCATTCCATAACCGATATTTCTTCACATTGTACATACATTCTGGATACCAGGTGAGCCTCAATTTTTATAACATAGTGTGATTAAAATCGATATATATATATATATATATATAATGTTGAACAGGATACATTGATTAAATTGCTCGAAATTAATCCAAATTTTCATAACCTCTGAACATTAATATAACAAGTCAGACGGGTGCAATTAAATTTTTTTATCGTGATTTGTAAAATATGTGACACAACTGTTATTCATCGTCAGACAAAGTTGGGGTAAAACATATAAAATTAATGCACCAAATACAAAATTAATGCACCAAAATAGGCATATGTAATATTGTTCACGTATCGGAAAAACTGTTTTAATAACAAAGTGAAGTTTGGGTGTGTGATTGAAAACATTCTTCAAAGAAATTCAACTGAAAACACTTTAACTGTTCAAATTCTGTTCACTGGTGAAGTTGTTTCAGTGTTTCTGCTCCACGTGAAGTAGCCATCATGCGGTAAAACGGGCTCCAACTTTCGTTTCCAGTTGCAATTACTCGTACTCACCATTAGACACAATGGATCATTGCTGTGTTCCAACTAGATTCAAGTAATCTCTTCAAAAACTTTACGGCGCCGATCCTTATGATGAGACCTAACGGACATTACATGAGTAACTCAATGGGTATTTCTAGGAAGGCAGAGGATACTTACCCTACCGGTGCACCTGGTCCATGCTCCCGATTTTTGGCGGAGTCCTGGTTGGTCATTTTGTTTTTAGTTTTGTATGCTGATCTCATTTCAGTTTTTTTTGTGTTTTCTGTGCTATGTTGTCTTTGTTGTCTTGGCGTTGTCCTGGATATTCGGTTTTTTGATTACCGTTCGAACCGCGGTTTTCCCGGTCTTCTGTTTTATAAAGTGACCAATGTCAGGCATATCGTGGCAAGGTACTTGTAGTAAACAATGCAAGTTCAAATTCAAAAAAAATATTTCAATGCCATAAAAAGTCGAATGTACAGTTTCCCACCTTAAAATAGTCATAAGCGACTATTTACCCTTGTGACTAAACCCATTTAACGTAAATTATTATGGTGGCCGGATGCGGCCATTTCGCGTTTTCGCCTTTCACTTTCCAAACGCGAAATCGAGAAAGCGAAAACGCGAAATCGAGAAAGCGAAAACGCG
>JAOXYH010000032.1:1614644-1625044 GCA_028566455.1 Botula fusca | reverse complement strand
AAAAAATCTAAATAGTATCATAACAAAATAAACAAAACACTGAGTAGCTGCAATATCAATTTTCACCTGACCTTTATCCAGAATATATAACAAAATATCACATTTCACCAAAAAATGTTCTTTTCAATTGAAAATATACATACCAGGGTTATTTCCTTGACTTTTTCTCATCCATGGATAAATTACTGGCTGTCCGTCCGAATTTGTCTGAGCACAAGCACTTTTAGGTGAAGCATCCTCATCTGAAGATGTTACGGATGGCGGACTAGGGGAAGACGAAACTTGAGCGGGTTGTGTGTGAGAGGTGAACCCATTATTTAACGCTGTTGTTGTCCCTCTTCCATATCCTTGTGAGGGCGGAGAAGCCCGAGCGGCCGAAATTGTCTCTGGTGGAGTAGCACATGGAATATAATTGTTCGGTGTGTATTTCTCCTCATTAAACCGTCTATGATCGGGATATCCATAGGTAGTTTGGTACGTTTGTCTATAATAATCGGTCCCATTATTTGGAATATAGTTTGATTGCGAATATTCGTCCGTCGGAGGAAATTTCGGCTCCGTATATGAATTAGGGTTCATCAAAAACGAACTCATGATCATTAATTTTGACAATATTGGCTGTAAATAATTCCAACTCGTTAAGATCACATATTAAAGTCATCTTCGCCCTCCCCATTTTCTATAGGCTGATGTCACGTGATATGCATTAGCCAATGATTGTAATTATCCCGCCTGTGCAGATAGGAATCAAACTTTGACGGGAGAAAGTTTCCCGTCTGTTAAAAAAAGCTTCCGGCCAAATATAACTATTCAATATGTTTTATCTATTATTACAGTTTTATCGTTTTCACCTTTTGTTATAAGGTAAAAGACCGTGTAACGAGTTTTCAATATTTTTCTTTGAATTCATAACTTGTTATTTTTTTCCCAAAAACAAGAAAATCAACGAAAATGAAAAATCAAAAGAAAAGTTGCGACAGCGAATGAAAAATTACAAAAAATATCATTTTTCTTTACATTGTTAAAAAAGAAAAAAAGGAGATTGGAGAATCCAGTTCTTTAATTATTTAATTGCGATGAAAAGTGTCATCGCAAAGATCAAACTAAATCGAAAACTCCTCTTGTTAGAAACTTGATTTTGCGGGAATAAAATAAATTTATCATTCCACTTGATAAATGCGATTGTCTAATTTGTACAAATACAAATTAATTTCGTGAAATTTTACAAACTATCTGTGTAATTTGTCTTAATTTTCTGCGATGAATAATTAATCTGCTGGAAGAAATTAATATTTACAAAATAGAATTATTTTTCAACTTTTGAAACGTTTCAATTTGTTTTATACATGAATTCATATTTTTTGCCATCAATTTTTAGACGTTACTGATACTGATTATCAATATGATATTAACTATACTTATTTTGTTTTCGAGGCCTTATTGCAATTATTTAAACTACAATAAAAATTATGAACGTTCACATGATGTTAGAAACTAAACACAAAAAGTAAAATTTCAATAAGGACAGAAACACAGTAGTCTTAAGAAAATTGTCAAAGTAATTACTGAATTTAAATGATGAAATGAGAGAAGAGATGTAGAAATGATAAAAATACGTGGAGATTTTCACACTGATTTTACCCACGATAACTGGGTTTAATTATTGCTTATGTGTACAGATATTTCAATCTGTGAACAAGATAAATGATTTCTTACAAGAATTGTAACATTTTCCCAATTTTTCATATTTAACGAGAAAATATTACTTCTTAAAATATATACCTTCTTGACATGTTTTGTAGGAGAAGTTACTTATAAAATAAAATGGACGTCAATTGTGCTAACTTTGAAAGAATTCTTATGCGATATAACCAAAATCAGACGAAAGTAAGAACTGGTCTTAATAATAATAATAATAATAATATATGTTCCCTGTCTTTATGTCATGTGCAACTGTAAAAGAACATTTCAATATTTCTAAACCACCTAAAGGATTTTTTCTAACATTATATAAATGTATATTTGTACTGTAAATTGTTGTTGTTCTGTCTTCTCATCTCATACAAAATTTTGTTTGTAAACTTGTACACTCGCGTGTCTGAGGAAAATAAAAGCATTTTGAATCTTGAATCTAAACATCAATGTGTATTTTAATAACGCAATTAGTATTTGTTGAACTTATTTTCTTAATTACAAGGTATTTGCATTCAAATTCAAATTTTGCATAAATAGCTTCTACCTGTAAAATGCAAAAAGACCTTTTATTGAACAAAATGAATTTCCTATACAGTTGTATGTTAACTTCTGATATTCGAAAAGCATAATTCCTTTAAAAATGCAGGCATTTGATATGAATATGCTACTCCATCATACGATTAAGTACGCACGTTCCATATTTGAGAGAGAGAGAGAGAGAGAGAGAGAGAGAGAGAGAGAGAGAGAGAGAGAGAGAATTTATTGAAATTTTAAAATGTTGAAGTTAGTTTTTTTGTCGTAATTCACCAGGACAGACTAAAACATATGCTACATTTTACTGACCCTAGCTTAGAATTCTTGCTTTTTAATTTTTACAAAAATCCTCAAAAATATAGGTATACGTAATAAACAGAGGGAAGTTATGAAGTGTCAAATTGTAAACAATGATAAACCCAGTGAATGGAAAAACGTGCACTTTTCGCAATTTTTGCAAGTTATCACTTCAGGTGACTGTGGTATAATAATTTCAAAGTATCTTTATAATAATTCTTTTTGTTTCAACTACTGAAAAAAATTACAACGATTTTTTGCACACCCGTACCACTGTCTGTGTTCAGTATTTTGTTACTTTTATTTACGTAATGTTATAATAATTTAAATATTGTAAAGCAATAGTTACTTATGTATGCTTATTTATAATACATTGTAAAACAATTTTCAAAAGATTAAAATGTAACTCGATGTCAAATCCTAATACGCAGTGTTTCTTTACTAATAACCTATCCAAGGAAACAGTAGCTTCTTGGAAAAATTGTCTCAGTCATATGGATTGCTAAATTTTACAATTTGATCATAGGGTTACTTAAAGGCTAGTCGGAAAAGTATGACAGTTTACGTCTCGCCAACGCTCTGGGTAATTTTTTGCATCTACGGAGCTAAGCTATGAACAATATTTCTTCTGTTTCTCTAAATTAATTAGACTCGTGTCCTTTACTTAAAGATAAATTGTGCACGTGCACACATATAAAAACAATATTAATAATTATTAATCAAGTTTTTGTTTGTCTATGTCGGAGACTGCAGATGACCATACTCCTTTGTAAATAATTTGGTCAGTAGTTTGAACTTTGGTCTAAAAGAACAAGAAGGGTCAAGGAAGAAGCAGGTAAGACAAAATAAGCTTTTGTTAAAAGGAATTTGAGAGCTTAAATTCTATTTTCATTCAGTTCGAAATTAAATAACTTAAAAAACCAGAAAGTTGGGATCTTTCAAAATCGATTTGCTACGCGAGTTGAAATAGCATTTTGAACACAGGAACAGTTTCAAAAAAAAATTCCATGCTTGCAAAAAAAAACCTTTTAACAGTCTATTGCTGTATGCTGCACATTATAAGGATATTTTTTGTGTTCATTTTTTTTCACTAGTAGGTATAGTAAGGTTATTAATTTTGTTTCACCTGTCATATATCCTTTACAAATTCAAGCTGTTTGAAAAATGTAAAAAAAATATAAACTTTTCTATTCGTTTATCGAGGAGAATTTTTATGAAAATTATTGGGCAAATGAGACTTCCCTTTGGATGACAGTTTCCGATTGAAAATTTATATTGCCATATCAACCAAAACTGCTTATGGAAAGTTACAAAAATGAAACCGGCATTTTTTTAACGATAAACTGATGTCTCGTTTGGAATATCTATTAAAATAATTAAAATAGGTTGGAATTAAGAACAAAAAATTCTTAAAATTCCTGAGGTTTAAAGGGGTCATATCTTTTACGGAATGCTGGCATTTTAATATTAACTTGTTTCTAAGCTTCTCTTATTGGTAAATTTAATTTACGGTTAACTATACTGGCATCCTTTTTAACATACTCCAGAGAGAGTGAACCGCTGTTTCTCCTTGTTTCTTTACAAACGCCGTTGAAGTATGGGAAAGAAATCTCCAGAAATGTGATTTTTAAAAGTAAAACTTAAGACCTGTGTAGAATGCTTAGATTTTTCTTCTTCTGCCATTACATAGGTAAAAACTGAAAGTCAAATGAAATTCCCCTCTTCAAAAACTAACTTGACGGTTTCACAGTTCTTCAAGAAAACACAAAAGCTAGCGCTGAGATCATAATTCATACAAAACTGCAGGATTTCGGCTGAACCGATGTGCAAACAGAAACACGGAATGATAAAATCGGCGCATTTCTGCTAGACAAACCATCTCCGTCCTTTGATGATACTATGCAAATTGTGCACATGTGCATGCAACCCAGATGCACGAAAGAAAAATGAATTGTCAAATATTTTGAAGAAAAGATAATTACATGATTAACGATTACTCCAGATTCTGACAAATTCGTCTTCTATGAATATTTACAGTGAAGCTATCCCCAACCTTTGACCGAGGCTTCATTGCTAGGGAGGGCTCTTTAGACACCCGCGTTATTAATGCGGCCATTTTTCATCCTTTCCATCTTCAAAGATTTAAAACACCGCTTCATGAGCAATTAGTTACCCATTGAGACTTCTAAGTCCAAGTTCTATACAGAAAGGATTGATATTGATGGTCTATTCTGTATGAAGTATGTGTGTTTAAAGAAGTTGCTACCCATTCAATTAAGCATTTTATCACCTGTGAAACTGCGGTTTAATAGTGGAAAAATGTCACCCTTTAGAGGGCTTGCATAACACAAGAGGCGATTAGTTCCTGCACGGAAGTTTGATATTGTTCAAAAGATCCTAAGAGAATCATTACTGCACATTAACGGAATAAGGGACAAATACTTGAATAAAATACCGCTAATTTGTCTAAACTAGAAAGAAAAATGCGCCTTTTTTGTCCTTTTATGGCCATAATTGTCTTCAAAAAACCGCAAATCGAAATTTTCTCGTTCAAACTCTCAACCTTGAATCGAAAATTTGAATTCTTGCTCCAGAAGGTCTCTATTTCTTTTATGTATGAGAAATGCAATGAGACGTCGCAAGGTATTGGTGTTACTTCGAGCAAAATACGATTTACAGATTTTATTAACTTGATGCAGAAGCAATAATAAATGGATATCAACATACTGTATTATACCAAAATAAAGTGTGTTTTATATTCTTTATGAATATTAAATGAATTTTATAGTATATTGATGATATTTATGAAAAATGGTTGCCAAAACCCGTAAAATGTGATTTTTGCTCTGCCCACGTTACATTTTCGCTTGGTGATGTGTGATAAAATGATATGAATTTATGTTTTCGCGAAATCGTCCAATTCCCCCCCCCCCCCTCCCCTCCCCATCAAGAACGTCATAACATCTGTATGATGTTGTGTCCGGTTTTCCTTGAAAATGTATGAAAAATGCAAATTTAGTTCCGAAGCAGAGTACAGTTGGGTCGAGCAAATTACAAACAGTTTCAAAGAAACATGAAAACACAACCATGACAAAAGAAAAAAAATATTCAAAATAAGTAAAACTGAACATATATAGTGAAAACATCTGAGTGGGACCCCCTAGTTTTGGCCGATATTATAAAAAACTCCGAACTTGGGAATAAGTTTATTTTGTTGTACTTCTCTTGTCGAATTATTATTTTTTATGACTTCCGTTTTATCTGGTGTATGGCTTGATAATAAAATAACAGAAGATTAACAAACTAATACTGAAATAAAATTTTACAATAGAAACCAATTTATCACTGTTATATTTAAAACCTTTACATGCCACGTTTGCCACGTTTTTGTGGCGTTTTTTCCTTCCTTTCCAGTTCAGACTTATTTACAATAAACTGCCGGTTAGAATGGACGTAAACAGTCAAATCTCTAAATCCAGAAATATAATCGGTCGAAAATTGAATTCAGAACAAATTATGGTGGTTATAAATGTCAGAATCGGTGTCGGTCCATCAACTAAAACACGGAGATTACACCGGATTTACAAGCCAGATAAAAAGAAAACAAAATTGATTTCAAAAACTGAAATTGATTTTCTTAATAAGCTCCTTTAAGACTTCTCACAAGAAATTGCATGTGTGATTCTGGGTCACACGTTTAAGAAACTGAGATTCTTTGTTCGGAAAAGTAATTTTTCTTTTCCGTTCGACAGTTCTCATTTATAAATGCATATTAGTGAGATACTGTAGGTTTTTTCCTAGATTGATCAGAAAACTCTCCGAAGTCTTTGCAAAGTCGTCTTCCTGATTTCTTTGACATAGCCCATTAATTTTAATAAGACTCGGCAGAAGAAATCTTGTTTTCCGTATGCAGAAAATAAATTTATCATTTGAAGAAAATTACTACTTTTACGTAGTTTCTCTGTCATATGATAAATTCCTTTCTTCGCCTTGGAAAGCTGGCTTCTTGAAAAGGCATCCCCGCAAATGAATTTTAGAAATCTCTGTGGTATTCACTGATTATTATTTAAGACCAGCTGAAGATGTTGGAAGAGTAATCGAATAATTTAATACGAAATGAAGTATTGTCTTTTCCCGGCGAGGATCGTAGAGTTCAAGATTCAAGTTCATACAGAAAATGATGAATTGAAGATCTATTTAATTTTTTTAACTTGACTATTTTCACTTTCAATACCGTCTAGTTTTATTCTACCTAAATGTTTATATTTCCCTACGAAGTAATAAGACGGCTTAATATGCTAAGACCCTTGGTGTCTGAGTTTGTTTTATTTTCTATGTTTTGTTCTAAAGACATGTGGTCTGGGATTTATATTTTTCTTACACGGAATAATTAAAATCCTTAATATTCAAGGATCTATGCTGTTTGAGTTTGCAACTTTTCAATTATTTTGTCTTACTTTTGCTGCTCTACGGACATGATTTTGACTTACAACTCTGGGATTTCTATATTCTATACACGGAATAATTAAAAATTTTAATATTGAAGATCCGATACTGTTTGGGTTTGCAACAATCAGTTGTTTTGTCTTGGTTCAGAGCTCTGGTTTTGCTATACAGAAATATTACTCTTCAATATTCAAAGATTTGTGACATGTATGGGCTTACTTTAATTGTAAAGAAACCTGATAACTGAAAACATGTTATCAAATTCAAATTCAAAAATTCAAAATTTATTGTCATTAAACAAAAGAGTTTGTGACAACTTATATACTAGATAGAAAACATAAAAAGGGCATTTTCAAGTAAATATATTAGGAGTCCCCTGTCCTCGGTTCCCAGAGAACACAGTTATTTACTGGAGATGGTGTTGACGGGTTTAAAATATATCATATAATAAATCAATAACAGTAAAAGACAAAAAAATGCAATAAAAATAAAACAATAAATTTAATATGTTTTGTAGTTGTGAGAAAATTAACTAAAAATTATCGTCGATCCTCTAGACCGATCAGAGGTCCATTGTCGGCGGCTTTGAACATCATCCAGGGTTCCTTTACTTGTAGAACCTGCACCAACTGCTTCAATAATCGTTTGATGTTTCTATCCGAAACTTACATCAATTAATTTCCATGATTGTCTCTTGCACTAATTATATGTCTGAAGGTTAAATGTACTTGTATGACCAAAAGGCGCGAAATAACACGTTTATGACTGGAGGATTAGTTACACATTTGGATAACCTTAATGTACATGTATTAATCACTTATCTTTTGTGTATTGGAACGAGGGAAAGCAAACCGGTCCAGACTGCGTTTTTCCATATCCGAACAGAAAACAATGGGTCAATTTTTAAATGTGACTTTCATCCATTTCTTGTGGTCAAGTTTTCGTTCTTTAAAATAAGTCTGCGAATTATGTAGAATTTGTTAGTTTTAATTTTATTTTAATTTTTAGATTTGGAAAAAATATATCCTATTTGACTTTTGAGTATCATTAATAGTAATGATGATTTAAAAATGGTACATTGTATATTCTTTTCCTGTAACGGGATCAGTTATATTCAAAAAGTACGTATGTTTTTTTTCTTTTCAAAAATTTTTGTATCAGTTGAACACAAAAAATACGTGATATATTATTTCAGTATATTCTACAGGGAACTAACTCTTGTATTCTTCGCCGTTTCTATGATCGATTATGCTGTTGTTGGAATACGGGATAAATGCAATAATTCGTCTGCAATAGATATATATATATATATACACGAATATTTTCAGAGACATATGTACGAACTTCAGACGCTAGGCTTACCTAGCGAGTACAAGCATAGTGAATTTGTTCCATAACATTCTGAATTTTTAGAGAGATTATAAATTTAAAATCATCGATTGTCAGTTTATCATCATATTTCATATACCGATCGATTTTTGATTCCGTAGTCGGTTTGAGAGGTCTTATTTTAAAAAGTCGCCCAGTATGGTTCGATGCTGCCTACCTTAAATTACATGTATGCTTACTTACTATATTGATTTTGGCTTCTTCAAGGCATTATTTATTTAAGCTAAACAGGTCAACAGTGAAACATGAAGTCGTTAAAGATTAATAAGTTAATTATACTTATTCTTTCAATAATCGATTGTTAAATTTTTAATTGATGATTGTAATCGATTGACCCAGAATAAAGTCGTTATTGCTTCGGCTGTATTTACGGTTGCAATAATCGATTATAAATTAATTTTAATTGGTGATCATAATCGATTGATCCAAACCAACTGATTTTCGGCTATCTAAAGTCGATCATCGGTCCATCACTAGCATAAGTATTAAACAGATACCGTCACAGAAACAGAATACACGGCCAAGTTGCTTTATTAATGCGACATGCAGAATTAACTTCAAGGCAGACTGTCACTTGTTAATTATTCATTTAAAACGGCTCCAGGTACTACATGTACATGTATCATTGTAATGATTGTTGAGAGTGGGAGTATTTGTGTGTGTTTCTGTGACATTACCACATCATATATATCTCTTTCCATGGTTAATGACAGATGCTTAAACAGGATCACCAGAAGTTTCTTATTTGTTTTGTATATATGGAACCCTAAAAATCATAATGCTTTTCAATTGCATATTGAAAAAAATGTAATTTGTCTGATATTTCAGTGTTGCGTATTTCGGCTTTTATTGTCATCTCTGCACTGTAAGTTCTTTCCCCGCTTCAATCAATCAATCAATCAATCAACCAATCAATCTGTTTTTATTGTTTTTTTTTATTGTCCGTCGTTTATTGTATTTCATCCAAAAATACATGTAATAATGTGTTGTTAATGTTTTATCAATGATAAGGAAAGAACCATCCTTAGAATGCTTTCAACAAAGGTCTAGTTTGCTTACTTTCTTTAGTATGTTTTGTCTGTAATAAAGAAAGTATCTGCAATATTTTAATTTCAAACACCGATGCCACAATTAAGCGTTTTTTTTTTAGCTCACCTGACTAAGGCCAGGGTGAGCTTTGCCATCACTAGGAGTCTGTCGTCCGTCCGTAAACTTTTCATTCAAAAATCTTCTCTGAAACCACTGACCCAATTTGAACCAAACTTTTCAGGAATGTCTTTGGTTTGTCCTCCTTGTTTGTTTCCCTTTCAAAATCATGTCTTTGGTCTGGATCCGATGTCCAACATGGCTGCCAGTGCCCAACACGTGTTCTGATTGTGTAAAATTTCAAACACCTTCTTGTCAGAAACTATAAAGCAGAAAAAACTCTCTTACGGTATTTATAAATGATCCTTAGGTTGTTGTCTACCAAAATTATGTTATTGGTGCTGATCCAAGACCAAAAAGTTGGCCTCAATCAGCGGACATAGTTTTTGCATGGGACCCTATGGGAAAAATGCGAAAATTCTTCTTCTTTGAACCAAGCAAGCCAATTTAAAGGAAAAATGGCATGGATGTACCTTAGGTGGTACAGTTTTAAAATTGTGTCCGTTGACCCCGAACTCCGTCTAGTCTAAGATGACCGCCATAGAACCCTATGGGAAAATGTGAAAAATCTGCTTCTCTAAAACCAGTAAGCCAATAACATAATGTGACATTTATCTGAAAAACAATAACAGATGGAGAGGAATTGTTAAAGCCAAAATGATCAGCAAGTCAAGCTCTACAAAAGTCTCTGTTACACCAAAATCACCAGATGACTCCTTACATGAATTATTGGTCTTTAAACTTCAGTTTTTACAAGTTTTGCTTTTATGCTAACATTATGCTTGAAAACAATAACAGATATAGAGAAACTGTAAAAGCAAAAATGATTAGCAAGTCGAACTCCCCAGTACATGAAAATTGTCGGTACTTTTTTGCATGAGTTATTGCCCGCC
>JAOXYH010000032.1:1549615-1560202 GCA_028566455.1 Botula fusca | reverse complement strand
AAAATACTTTTGTCATTAAAAATAAGACATAAAAATAAAATATACTTTATATCATTTTATCATGTTTCTACGGAAATTAATTTAGCTCAATTAAAACTTAAAACAAAGAAATTGTCGCAATCGAAACTTCATCATGTTAAGGATTAAATTTCTGTTTGAGGTTTATTTTTTCGAGTGATCATATAGTAATGGACTTGCATGACTTCATTGCCTGGAGAGGTTCTTCACTTGGTTATAAATCATTTTTGACAAGCAGCTCGTATTATCATATTTAGGTACACCGATTACAAAGGCATTACGCTTTGCACAGCGAGAAATGCTAAAGAAAATGAGATGTTGAGCACATACGATAAAAGTTTATCCATCAACGCCTTTTAAAAATCATTAAATTACCCAAAAAGTCATGCAGAGAAAGTGTTCAAATTTTCATAAATTCAAACAGTGACAGAGAAATTAATAAATGCCGACTAAATAAATATTCTAAATAAATGTTCACGCTTATTTAATAAATGGGATAAATTTTGGGCTTAAACAATGATAAATATTGTGCTTTTTAGTATTAAAACCAGGTATTATCGGATAAAAATGTTTTCATGAAACGTAAATTTGTGGCATGTATTTACATTTGAAATTTAACACTTGTATTTATCAGTTGATTGTATATTTCTTGTTTTTCATCCACTGTTGGACATAAAGGATATATGTGTCATATCGGGTTAAATATTCAATTATGACCAGACCTTTTGACAAGGCGTAACGGATTTACTACTTCAAAATTGTTAAAGATCTCATAAAGATACTGAAACTATTTTAACTTGTACAAACGCTTTGAAGCTGTACTCCTCCTCATAAATTTCTCATTTTGTCCATAAATTTCCTCTAACTACACAATATTGCATTTCTAATAATGGAGAAATTTATATTAGATTATTCGTTTTAGCCATTTAATATTTCGATGTTATGCATGTGCGGATATCAATTGCGGGGAAATTACAGAAAGGTCACTTCTTGATGGTATTGTTGTTTTCACAAACAAGAAAGGCGATAATTTCATTTCATTTATTTCATTTATTTATTATTTCTTCTCCACTATTTTTGCATTTAACATGTATAAATCATTTCGCTGCTATTATGCTATACGCGAAATAAAAAAATGACATGTTAGAAATAAATCTTAATTACATTTTATTCATAAATTTTGAAAATTACACTTAGCAAATATAAACTTAAATAATTACATTGCACATCTTGAATCTGTTTATTTTCAATTAGCATATAATAACGAGTATTTTTCAGTTCCACATATCTGTCATGTTTTAGCTACATTTAATAAATTTTTAAACAATTTGAAGGTGTTTTTAATATTTTTATAATTAAATGTATATTTTTCGTTATATTTAAGCACATTTAGCTTGTTAACATGAAATATATTACGTTCATAATAAACATTTATTTTGTAAACAATTACTTCGACATGTTTTGTCCGCCATTAATGAGCCATAAATAAATCTAGAGATCACACTATCAAATGTTATATAGAATATTGTGTTTTGTAAAATTTTAGCATATTCTAGTAATTTCCAACCTGGCATATTTTATCAGCAGCAATATTTTGTCGTTTCCCTGTTGTTTTGATTGATATATAACTCTGGAAAATTACAGACTTAAAGTATTTTGAAGGTGAAAATTTCCGTCTTGATCTTAATATTTTTTATATTCAGTGTGTATTTGAGAATTTTTATGATTTCAGAATTAAGTGATTATCTAGAAATGTACAGTATTCAATAAAACTTAGCTGTAATGTGATCTTGACTACTAAGCAACGCGTCTGTTTAGGTTACACTAAGTATGTTTCACAAGTGATACATTCAGAAGAAACTTAGTCTCAAATATATTCGGATCCCCCTTTTAGGCAGAAGCTGGATTTTCAAAATTTTCACTGAAATGTAATATTTATTTTATTTTAATATTTTCACTTTCATTTTCAATTTTACACACATGCCTGCAAGTGACAGCATCAACAAATAATATTTGTCAAGCATGCTGTTCTATAGTCTTACCTTGTGCATATTGCATTCGTCTCATCCAGGGGTATATGTGAGGTGCTCCTCCGTAACCCTGGTCAGCTGGTCTGGGTGAGTGTGGTGTTTGAGGTTGTTGAGGAAGAGGAGAAACCGGGGGTGGCTGTTGAGATGGCGGCGATCTGTTTCTGTCCACATTGGTTAGTTGACCATTAGGAAAATATGAACTATTGCTATTTGAAGATGTCCTTATGTTGCACGACCGGTCGTTTGTTGAATGCATGTGATGCATGTTCGTTATATTTGGTGTTCCTCCATGGAGATTATGGGGTGACGAACAAGGGCTAGAATGCGGCATGTGACTCAATCTTTGTGTAGCATAATAGTCCCCGTTGTGATCCTCTGCACGCTCGTCCTTTGCAGAAAACGGGTATCTGGAACCAGGAAATCCTGGGTATATCCCACCGGAATGTTGAAACGTTCCATTTCTATGAAAATTCCCTTCAGAACAACTTTCCAATCCGACTGTCTGCCCGTAACACGTAGACAGCGAATTAACGAAGTAGGAGCTCATTTGGTTTAAACTGTTTTGTATTATTTTGTGATCGTAAAACTGTCTAATGCGGTCAGGGTCGGGCGAGTTGAGGATGAGTTATGTCGATTTCTTCCTTTATGGATTGCCTCTTTGACTTTAACTGCAGTCGCCACTGAAATGAAGCCATTTTGATCACGTGAGTTAAATATCCAATAGTAAATCAATTCTATGCAGGTTCATGAATTCAGATGTCAACATTGGAATGATAGATTTTAAAATTTGATTTTCTCAAGTATAATTTGAAAAAAAAGCAATGTTTTAAGACACAGAAAAATTTCATTGACTTACCTGGTTAGGCAGTATTATACCTTTTCCAACATTTTTATTGTTAACACATCCAGTCATTATTTAAGAAGTATATACGTTTCACCTGTCTAGTAAATAAAACAGTTCTGTCGATCTTTCAACCCACGTGGGCATCAACTTACACTATGCATGGGTCAATGGTTACGAAATATTACCCAATGAAAAACGTTTTCCTGCTATTTTTCTACAGAACTAACAAAAAACTCCACAAAATAAAATTGAGTATATTAACGCCAGCATAATCTCTACTCGTACAGCCCGTTAATGTTCCAACATACAAATTTTTGCAGCGGCAAAAGTCATTTAGACAAGCATTAACCCACTTATAAAAAGACACATTTCTCTTAATTTTACTCGTGTAAAATGTTTTATGATCTCGATGATAAATTGTTCCTAGTCAACTAGCTAAGTATGATAAAGAAAACTTCGCCGACCATTCTGCTAAGTATTTTTATTCATACTTAATGCGATTTTGACGACCATATTATAATATTTCGATGTTAACAAGATATAGTTATTCATACCTTTTTACAAATAACACTGAAAAATGTTAAGCATACAATAATCTTTTAAAGTTGTAGTGTTGTTTCGGTCAGTTGCTTCCCAAATGAGGGGCATAAATCATTCCACAAGTAGGGGACGGTAGAGGTAGACTTAAAAGACATCTCCGAAACAATGATTTACAAAGGGTTAAAACACAGTGAAAGGCATGTCAGAGATATATATCTTATTGTGATGGAAAAAGGAGTTTTCATATTGTAAAAGCATACTCACTAAAGGTGTGTATAAACAGCTTGACAAAATTTATGTTTTTGTGTTTTTGTCATTACTTATACAAAGTCTGAGATATTTTGTCAAAAAGCGAGGATTTGGTGAACATTTTGTGATCATAAAACCCCAAACTTCAATACAATAAAGCACAACTGCAAATACTGAAACTTTATCAACAAAAGAGGCATTTCTTTCTTACAGTGCTATAATAAATTCAAAACCGAGCCTCACTTTATCACAAATAAATAAATAGATAAATATAAAAATGAAAAAACAATAAATGAAATAAAAATTAAATAAAATAAAACACTTTCGGAGAAATACAGAAAGAATACGTCTTTTTAGAAGATTTTTTTTACCAACCTTGCTTATAAAGTGCCTCTCACTGACTCTCTAGTATAATTTATTTTTCATTGTTTGCGTTTTAAATTTTTATTAAATGATTGCAAAATGTGTTTGAACAAATCAGCTGCGAAAGAAATGAACATTTAATACTCATTGATGTGGAAAAATTTACTCGCGCAAACGATTTTCAATGGATATCACATTTGAAAGGGTCCTAGTATATACATTACTATGTTTTTAAGACCCATTAAGCTTTCATCATTTTTAGATCTCTGTTAATATACAAAGTTCTTTTAAAGTCCTCCTTCTGTTCAAATTTGAGCTGTAAGTTAAAAATAATTTGTGACTTTTTACACTCAAAATATGATCATAAGAATAATTTGGTTCTTATTTTCCGATTAATTTTTCAGCTCTGCTTTGAAATTTAGAACGTTATGGTGTTTCCTTTACGTTTTTCTTACAGAAAACTTATTGTGCAACTCTTCAGATTTTTTTTATTCATATCGTCCACCTTCGGGTAGTCAAAACAGTGTTTTCTTCATAATTTACAAAGGCAAAATCTATTTTTAAAATGCATATACTCAACTATACAAATGATACACCAAATCTATCTGGTGTTACAGTTGGACTATTTGCCCGTTTGAATATTTTAGAACATGTTCCCTCTCTACAAAAACTTTAATTTGACGACACTATATTCGGCGGATTTCAACAGAAACGAAAAGAAAAACGAACGGAAAGTCTTTAAGCAAATATAATGCATGCCACTTTTACTCTTTTGGAGCAGGAACTATATTCGAAATATTAGAAACAAATTTGAAAAAAATTAAAAGTGGATATCATGAAATTCACAAGGTATCAAACAGGATGCTAAAATTTCTGTAAAGTATAATCGGTAGCTGATCGGTGGATAAAAAAGACGTGGTGTGTTACTATTACTGTTGAGTATAGTTGAGTATATCATTAGAATGTCATTCGAGTTAGTAGCCAGTCACATCATGTCACAACTCTCTGCTGAATTCATTCTAATATGTGTGCATCAGTTTCAGAGACAGTTTTAATTCTATGAGTCTATGCATACTGGAAAATCATTAGTTCTCTTTTAAAGTCTTTGTGGTACAGAATAATTCACATGTCAAAATTTGGATTCATGTACTTTTTGATTGCATAAAGCAATTCTTACAGGAGCTAATAATTTTTAATAGCGCTTTACGCTAAGATTTTCCTGAACAGACTTTGTCAGGGTTTCATTGACTTCCGTTTCTTTTTTTATAAAAAAAAAACTTAATCTTAGACCAACTCTGATGACCACTGACCAATCACATTATTCTTTTGAAATACTATCAAAAACAGGTAATAGCAGCAGCACGGCTGGAAAATCGACAAAGGAAACGCACAAATGAATTTTATAGAAGACATTTTTTTATCTTCTATGAAAATTGGCGCCAAAACAGTTCAAGGTGATGACTTATAAGACACAAGATTTTGTCAATGTATTTTTTACTACTGCAAATTTGAAAAAAATAGAATTTCGCAAAAAAGTTTTATAAAACAAACAACCCTAGGGCTTAAGTATCAACACGGTCATCTTGTGTTGTTTCTCTTTTTGCAGTAGGACCTAATAGCACTGAATATCGGAAGAAAACAATGCAGTTTCCAAACCCTCATACATGTACATAAACACAAGCAGTGGAAAAGGCACCGCCACATCTAATATTCAGGGAGGAAACGCATAATACGAGGTGTATTGGATTCGCAGTAACTGACATTTAAGACGCATTTTCATTTCAGAGTGGATGAACGCCATTTCATTTTCGATTTATTTTTGCTGTTAAAATTGGGACTATATGGTATATGGAGCGGCAGAAAGTTCACATATATGTAACATAAGCCAAAATCGTTCTATAAAATAGCATTAGAACATCGATTCGCTGTTTGCCCTCTAACCATGAACGATGAAAAAATCGTGTCCTTTCACCTCCATGTTTATTTCAGTTCCCAAACGTCCCATCACTACAATGTTTGCCCATATTTATAAACACATTTATAAATTATATTTACTTTTAAACTTGATACGTCATTTGTAATTTTGACACAATTATTAATAAAACTGCATGTTACAAGAATTAATTTCTGTTGAAATCATTGTGAAATTGATTTGACTGTTACTTTTTGGTCGTTACTGTCGTATCAATTCATCCCAGGAGTTTATATTTTAATAGCTAGATTACTAAACATTTATTTACTCCCTGCATAATGAAACAGTTTATGTTTATGGACATTAATATAGCTGTTTAAGCTGTGAAGCACCATGCATCATAACTGATATATGGCAAGCATATGAAGTATACTAAATATCGTCTTTAAACATAGTTTTTACTTAAGACAAATAAACTGATAAACAATTGTGATGTTGAAAAATACAAATTAAGAAATTTTTGACAGGTAATCTTTAAAAAGTACAAAATATATATGTTGCATTTAGAAATCAACATCATTTGTACATTTAGAAATCAACATCATTGTACATTTAGAAATCAACGGCATTGTACATTTAGAAATCAACAGCATTGTGTATTTTAGAAATCAACATCATTGTACATTTAGAAATCAACAACATTGTTTACATATTTCGCTGAATAAGCAACAAATGGAGTCATTGTGTAAAATTATCCTAAACTATTAATTATAATATTGTGGCATCTTAGCGGTAATATAATTGAAAACCAGCCACATGAATCGGAACGGATGCTCATTTTACAGTAAAAACGGGCAATAGGCATAAACTAACAATTTTCTGACCAATAAATTAGACCCACAGACAATGTGAATAGCCCATAACGAGCCGGATTTTATGTTCGTCGACTTAACAGCGCATTGGCTTTACGGTTTTTCAAGTAGATATAAATATTAATGGTGTCGGATGAAACATTTTGACAAAATTTATTGTCTTTAAATCTTAGTCGACAGATTTAGACTCCGAAGTCAATTATCTTTTTACGGTGAAGCAGAAAATACGAGAGTTATTTTAATGTTTTACGTGTGTTATAATGATTTTCCGCCTTTTGAATTCGGAAGAAGTATCAGTATGGACAATGGGATTTACACGGATTTGTTACAAAATATCTAAAATAATTTACGATATTTTGTGAATAAAGTATACGTTAACAAAAGAATTTCACGGACAAGTCACATCAATAGAAATAAAGAACGGTGAATTATTATGTGTGTAAAATATTAGATAATACTGTGAAATTGTAAATTTATTTATTTATTTGAGTTGGAAGACGTCAAAGGACATGCAAGAAAAACTGAAAACAAATTATTTACAACCGCTCTACGTTGTCAAGATCACAACTTTGAAGATGCCCGTATTTTTGTTTCATTAAAATTGCTCATTATGTAAACGGAAGATGTTACAGTACTAAATTTTTACCAAAATAATTAACAAAAAGATGTAGTTTAATTTAGCTGCATAGTACAAAAAGTTTCTAGTCTGACAAATTAAAAGCCTAAACTAATTTCAGAATCTAACACTTATTCCAATTTCATTGGGTTAAAAGTGATTTTTCATTTCTTCACAAATTGGACAAACTTATTTGCTTTCCCAAGCGAAAGATTTAATCATAGGAGACGAATACTGAAGGAAAACCAGGGAACCGTTAGCGCTGGAATGTCTTTGATAAATGTATTTCTTAAGAAACGCCGATGGAACTTTGAAACACGTCGGATTGTTCTTGAAAAATGGTTGTTAATAATACCTTTTTCTTTATTATTTCTCGCCCAAAAACCCATGTATCTTCCTTTTCGGAAAATAATTACACTCTCGCGAGACTTGACCTTCCGTCTAGTACCAGCTCTCGTGGCCAGTGGACAAAAGCTGGCGAAGTATTGACCGAAATTGCTATACAGAAGAAAACACATTTATTTTTTTCTGACTCACAAACCTTTATTTAATTCAGTAGAGCGTTCGCAGAGGAATGATTAAATGTCCTGGGAAATATATTCTTGCCTAGAATTCGGCATAAAAATGCATTTCGAATTCATCACACGAAACGAATTAAAACCATTTATTAATAAAGCATGGGAACATACCCGTCAAATCGCAAAGGAAACGATTTTTCGATTTCTCACAATTCCAATCCCGTTTCCAATATCAAGTTTCAAGAATAAAGCCATTTATTTTCAAAAGTTTAATGGCTTAAATTTTCTCGAAGGGAAGACATCTGACGCACAGGAGATTAAACATGTCTGTAGATCTGTGTATTCGAATGGGAAAAACATGAATGTACTCTTATTTAGACCTATCAATCATTTCGTTTTACAAACATTGAATTATTTATTTTTGTCCTGTTGAAGTTCAACAGTGAAAAAAATGTCTCATGATTAATTTTAGAGCAAAACCAATAAATAAATATTTTTTTAAAGGATTGTATATCATTTACGTTTTCTTGTACATGTTTCGTGAAATGCAGTTTGACAAATGCATGCAAGAATACAATCATTTTACTTCACTGGTGAATGTGAAAGTCTTGTTCCAAAGATTAATGAAGTCAGTGAAATCCGTGGTTACCACGATGCTAGAAAACCCGAAAATCCAGAAAAATATCACATGGAATATATAAAAACCACATTAAAGTAAAAGGTAAACAGAGGGGGTGGGGAGGGTATTTCGTGATGCCGTAAATTGCCTTTTATAATTAACGTGATTTGTGACTGAGGTAGTTCCTGATCCGTGATTTTGATTTTTGGCAAGAAGTCGTCAGTGATCCTAAATTTTTGCAAAAGTTGTGATTCGTGATCGGGGGAAAATGTTTTTCGTGAATCGCCCCTCCTAAATAAGCAACTCTTTACACTCAGAAATATACTTCAAATTTTTATTTGCACTCTTACGCCCAATGGCAATGTACACATTAAACATGAAATCTGTAAATCAGTGCAAATGAAACTAAATGCCCCTGTCCTCAGTGCTACTGACTGCTTTAAAAAGGAACCAAGCAATTTCACTTGTTCGTCATTTTTTGGGGTTTAAAATTGTATAAGTTTTTCTCACACCGCTAAGGAACTATCTAAAATATACGATTTTGTATACATTCAACTGTTTGGTTATTTTCAAAAGATTCAAGGAAAATAGGACAGCAGCAACCAGTGCTGTATTTTGATACAATATGATATGCATAAAGTGAGGTGATCTGTTACATGGATTTTATTTTCGAACGTTTTTTGTGCTTTTTGCAAATTCATTATAAATCGAAGCTGCTTTTTATTAACATGATTCACGCTAACGTTCTTCCTTGACATAAGTTTATTTCGAAAGCCATGATGGTATGATGTGTACTTTAGTCATAAAAATGCGATGCACATATTTGTAAACTTGCACAGAAGCAAAATTGAAAAAAGTTCATAGATATATAACATGCAACGAAGTTATTAATTAAATTAGCTGAAACCATTTAAATTAATTTCAAGTGTAACTTTTACTAAACACCCGTTCTTAATTTACAGTTAACAAATAAAGAAAAAAGAAAAAAAGTTTCTACAACTAACGTGTGTTTTGATAATACCCCTGATTATTAAACAATAGAAAAGATATAAATCTTTTTCCGGTACAACGTGCAAATAATCCATGTAAACAATATTCTAAACATGTTTACAATGGCAACCTTGTGCTTTTGTGCAATTTTATATTTTTGGACCTTTGAAAATTCAATAAAATTGGTGATAAATAACTACTTGCTGTACTCACCCAAATGAAAAAGTTTTCCGATTTCGTTAATCAATCTTTTTAAAATAATTGCAAAGACTTTTCAACGTGTTGAGTGGTATAGTGTACATTCCCATATATCAATTACAACTGTATTTCAAAGGTAGGCGGGTCTTGATAAGTTTCCAGTTACATGCTTCAATGCAAACAAATTTTTATTTCCAATGAAAACGGAGTTTGATAAGTATCTGCGATAGACTAAAACGGTTTCTCTCAAAGAAATAGAAGTTCTTTGTCTAAATTCTCTTTCGATTGGCCAAAATCTTCAAAGGTTTTGAATATTATTCGAATCGTGATGAATTTTAAGATAACGAAAAACGTTTTAATGTCAAAATATTGGAAGGAAATTAACTAAATTAATCATTAAAATATGAAATTTTTAATTGATACAAAAAGCAAACGTCATGTTTACATTAGTATTATGCGTCTGCAAAAGTTGTCCGGAATTTCTATTTCCATATTGTATTTTCTTTTATTCTTTTCTCTTTCAGATCTTTACCCTTAAGACATAAAAATATTAAACGTTTTTAGCATTTGAATAAAATTCATCTAAAAAATGAAATTCTTGTGAAATTCAACCATAAAATATTTTTCTCATAAAATGGTTTCATTGTATCCTTTTTTAGAAATAACATTGTTCGTCAAAAAAATGAACATGTAACAAACCTTTAAATAAAGTTTGAAAAAAAAATATTTAAAAAAAAAACGAAAAACGCTACCAAAATGTTAGATCGTTTAAATTGGTAGCACGTTCTATACCAAAATGTACATGTAACAATTTTTTG
>JAOXYH010000032.1:1539391-1549515 GCA_028566455.1 Botula fusca | reverse complement strand
TCTTGATATAGAATTGAATGTAGTTTGGAATGAATTTTATCGTGTGTTTACTCGTTCCTTTAGTTACAATTTTGACCGTATGGAAAAGGGTTATGGTTAAGGCCTTATAAAACTAGTTTTTCGTTTTTTAATTTCATCAATACTCGTAGAACAGCAAACAGATGGAAAATCATGTGAAAATACTAAACTTAAAAACGAAAATGTATAAAAAAAAGTCCAACAGAGAATAATCAAAGCCATCTAAGGACACCTGCGATCTGTGTTTTATAACAGTTTCTAAGATTTTATGACTGCAAAATTTGAAAAAAAGTATCAAAGCATGATCAGTATACACTCATATTATGTCAGCATTAAAGTACCGACTACAAAGCTGATGATAAACTCGGGTACTTACAGTCAACCGGCAGTGCTATCGAAACATATAAAAGATCATGTGTAAGAACCAAACTTTAAAAACGACCTCGAAAAAGAATAGCCTAAGCCAGTTAAGTATACCTGCGAATTGTGCAGAAAAACCTTAGCTTTGTAACATTTTCTAAGAATTCATGAGTGCAAAATTTGAAAAGGTATGAAAACACCATCAGTAAAAACTGATTACTAAGCTACCTTCGGGGACTAACAGCAATGCTATCGACCAAATGGTAGTAAATAAACAAACACAAAAACGCTTTTTTTAAATTTGGACTAGCCATTTCTTACTTCATCAGTACTGGTGGAAACAAAGCAATTGAAAGCTTATGTGGAAAGACCAAACTTTTGAAAAAGAGCCCGAAAAAGAATAGCCAAAGCTAGCTAAGGATACCTGTGAACCGTGTAGATAAATCTTAGTTATAACATTGTCTAAGATCTTATGACTGCAAAATTTGAAAAGGTATCAAACCACCGTCGGTATAAACTGATATTGTGTCAGCACTGAAGTACTGACTACTTGGCTGATGATACGAAAATGGTAGTAAAAATACAACACAAATTGCTGTTTTTAAATTTGGACTAGCCATCAGTACTGGTGGAACCCAAGCAACTGGAAGAATGTGGAAAGACTAAACTTTTAAAAAAGAGCCCCAAAAGAATAGCCTGTTAAGGATATCTGCGAAATGTGTAGATTTTATAAATTTTATAAATTCCAAGATTTAATGACTGCAAATTAGAAAAGGCACCATCTCTGATGTACTGACTACTTGACTGATGATACATTCGGAGACTAACAGTCCACCGGCAGAGTTATCGACTAAATTGAACAGAAAATACCGTTATTATATTTTGACCAACAAATGAGTTTTCTGGCTTTAACTTAACATTACTGGTGGAAATAAAACATATGATCATTTGGATAGACAAAACTATTGAAAACGAAAATATACCAGAGTCGAAAAAAGAATAGTCAAAGCCAGCCTAGTATACCTGCGAACTGTGTAGATAAACCTTTGTTATATAAATTTTATGAGATTTTATGCGTGCAAAATTTGAAAAGGTATCAAATCACCATCAACATCAACTCTGATGTCATGTCGGCACTGAAGGACTGACTACTGGGCTGATGATATACCCTCGAGGACTAACAGTCCACCAGCAGTGGTATCGATCAAGTGGCAGTAAACAAATGCAAAAGTACCTTTCTCAATTTGATACCAGCACACCGCAAATTCTGTTATAACTTCATCAGTACTGATGGAACCCAAACACTGAATTGAGGAAGCGCCCTTGCATATCTCAAATATCTTGACAATTACTTGTAAAAGCAACAGTTAAATTCAAGAGGCATGCACAATAAGTATTTCCCAAAAATAATTTGGATCAATAAATTTCCGTATGCATATGCAGATCGGTGGACGTAGAAAGACCAACGAAAGATCAGTAACAATGTCGTTCCGAGAAACCCAAAACATTTGACAATTTATTTGAAATTCCTAAGAATAGCAAGACTTTTTCCTCATTCAATGCGCTTCCATAAATGGAGGCGTGTAACAAATGTCGAAAAATCATACTGGGCGAAAGGAACTTAAAATGAATTGTACTATACTGTGTCAAAAAATTGTGGTATAAAATTAAGGATCGAAATATTAGAGAGTAAAATATGTTAAATATATTCGTAGTTGGAATATGTGGTTGTCGAAACAAATTCCAAAAAAATGCCAAACAGGATAATGAAATGAAATTAGTTAGAAAGCCAACTTCTGTGGATCGATCAAGAACAGAGGAATACAAGGAAGACGACATAGACTTGCAGAGAATCAGTTACTAATGTACTGAATCATTATTTTGAAGTCAAGGTTTAAAAGTTAGACAGGTTCAGATGGTAGCAGGGAAAGAAATGAGAGAAATCGAAGCTTAAACAACTACAATGACGCCTGTGATTTAAAGAAAACTTTCTACATCATGTTACACCTATCATGTATTTTGCAAAATTCAAAAAACTTAATTCGTCATAACAGATGCCTAACGTCGTCAGAAATAAACAGAAAACCACTAAAGACTTGCATCTACTCCCTCTGTCCTTCTGACTATGTGGGGGTATGTTGTCATGTACCTTGTTCTCGTATTTAAAAATATGTTACGTACATATAAAATTCCTTGTTGTATACAGTGCAAAATAACTGTTAAACAAAGATTGATGAAAAAAGACAAATTAGTGTAGGTTTACATATTTATTGAAATTCAAAACAAATACATGTGTATAGACTAAAAATCAGCCAATCTACACTCAAAATAATAATCAATATAAATCAATAACACATGTATAGTATATTTTTATTCAAATACGTTTCTGGTAATTACAAAGACGAAAAGATGAACTAAACTATACCATCATTTCATACATGAATCTTTATTCATCTGAAAATTTTACTGTTATTTTATTGGTATCAGGACGGACACTGTTAGAGAATGTTGAGCCCCATGGGTGGGGATAGCGTTTTAGATTTTGAAGTAGGGTTGGACCTTTGGAGCTGTTTAAACTATATCCATAATTAATATGCATGACAAATCCATACCTATATAAAATTATTATTTTATGTGCAAATGTGCAGTTTTTGTTACAAAATTTAACGTTCATATCCTATTGTACTATATATTGCCCATAATAAATTTCCATACTTATATAATAAAGCCATGAAATGGAGACTTATATTTTGGTACACTCGTGTGCGGCCTCACTATGGAAAATCACCCCTTCCCACCAGAGAATGTTCAACAGAATAAAACAAAGTGTGATACACTTCATACCGATTTCGATGCACTGGATGTGCACATTTCGTAAACTAATTACTCGTCAGCGGTGCTTGAGACCAAAAATTTGGAAGACCACAACTGTTATCAAAAATTTTGTAAAAGCCACTACATGCTAAAATCGCCGAATTAGGAAGCCAAAAACCATATACGGACAGATCTTTGAATGACGGAGATAGCTACTTAGTTCTATAAAATTTTGGGGAATTCAATACGGTAGATTTAAAGTTTTTTTGTGGGCTAGTAAAAAAGTACTAGCTACTGAGCTGGAGAAACCCGCGGGGACTTGCAGTCCACCAGCAGCGGCATCGACTCAGTGGTAAAAAAACAAAAATACGATACATTTTATACCGATTTTAATGCATGGGATGTGCATAAATGATTATTTGAGTCTGGAGATATCTTGGGACAAATATATGTGTCTAACGACATGTCTTTCAAGCTAAGATGCATTTCTTTAAGACATAAACAACGTCAATTGTTTCAGGATGTCTTGAAACACTGATGATCATTTGCAATGAAATGTTTTTCTTTCGTCGTAATATTCTGCTTGAATTATATATTGTTATTTGCTCCTCTTTTGTCTCTCAACATAACTATTTCTGATTTATAACAAATTTATGCAAACTGATTTTAATTTTGGTTCGTACTGGAAATACATTTTCAGTCGAACGTTTAAATCATTTCAATGGAACGATGGAAAATTCTGTACAAAAGTGAGAAATTGCAGCATGACTGCTTTTTCTTTTCAACAAAACCAAATTCAATTAATTAGAATACTTTTGTTTTAGATGCTGACATTGTTTTAACTAAGAAACATAATCCAGACCCAAGCTGAAATGGCGTGGTGAAGTTTCCGGCGACTTGATAAAGAACGAAAACGCTTGAAACTTAATCTCCAAAGTGTTTTAAACTGGGAG
The DNA here is from genome assembly GCA_028566455.1 of Botula fusca. NCBI lineage: Eukaryota > Metazoa > Mollusca > Bivalvia > Mytilida > Modiolidae > Botula > Botula fusca. The sequence continues at coordinate 1,545,370 of JAOXYH010000032.1, read as the reverse complement.
GACACGAGAGAGATGAAATGTCAACAATAACCAGCATAATAGATGTATTTTGTCGACTAATACAAACTTTAATCAAATACAACAGAGTTCTTCAATTTATCTGGAAGACCCTTGTAAATACTGAGAAAATGAATAATGTGTATAAGGAGAAACTTCAATAACATTTGTGTCACGGTTATTAGACTTCTGGTAGCAAATACATAAAGTTGATATTGTTGCCTTTTAAGAGATAAAAGAAATGTTTTTATAATTGGTTGATCCTTAATACCTACGGATTGATATTCTAATAATAGAAAATAGGAGGAATATCCAGAGTAAATCAAATTTTATTTTTTAGAATATAGACTTCTTTTTAATCTCATGATTAAAGTTCACAAAACAGAGTGATTGAATAAATCAATTGTTATTATACAGATTTCAAACTTGAACAAAACATAAGTAACGAATCCAATTCTAGCGCTGAGGTAACATTATATTACCCAACCTTAAATTGAAACTCGAAGTTACTTTTTACCATTGGTTTCCAAGGAGTTGATATTAAATTATTGTCTATGTCAAAGTGTCATAATGACGTTACTTAGAAGGTGGCAATTCTGGTGACGTGATCAAAACTTGATGTAATTCTGGTTTTCTCCACATTTAATTTCTGTCAGATTTTATCAGAATAGTAAGCTTCTGATTTTGTTCAAGTATTTTTGACAAACGGAAATGTTTCGGCAATCATATTGACATTACAATGTCTGTACAATGGGGAATCGGAATGGGAAATTTTCCATACACGTTTCCCCGTTTCCCATTGACACACACAAACCATTTTCCCCATTCGCCATAATATTTACACGATAACTCATTGAACCATTCCCCATACACTGAAATTTGGTAATGTTGAACGTTTCAATCGCTGTAGGGGCCCGATAGAAAATACACCCTTAGAAAGATATACTATTCGTTTATTTGCTTTGAAATGTTTTTTTTACTATTAATATATTATAATTCCTTTATTGAAGAAAAAGTAGAAAAAAACATTTAAGCTTGCACTACATTTTAATCCGTGCACATGCCATCTTACATACCTGTTCTGCCAGAAATAGTATTTAAATAGTATTTTGTATATGGTATACATACAGGATATAAGCCTCCAAACGGTTCTTTCTGTAAAATAATATGCAAAGTTTGAGGCCGAAAAAACATTATGTTGAATTAACAAAGGTTATTTTTGACAGGCTGTACAATTTGATATAAATATTTTTCTTAAATATTAAGACCTTACATGAGCCTCAGCTACGATTCCAGTTCTTTTAGCAAGCTCATTTAAGGACTGCACAAAATATATCATTTGGGGGAGAGATTTTGGCCTGTAAAGAGGTCCTAAACCCTCAAACGATGGCCCCAGTTTACATGGATTTTCATGTTTGAAAAATAGCAATGTTTTTTTTTCTCTATTATATATTCAGTATTACTCAATTGAATAGTGAGACTTTGTGCATTGAGAAAAATTAAAAATACCAATTTTCTGAAACATTTGTAGTTCATAAGTAGGGTCTGATTATGATAACTTTTCGCGTATTCATACGATCACAGAAATTGATACACCAAAATTGATTTGTCAACAAAAAAAACGAAAATAGAAAACAGAACAAAACATAACAAAAAACAAACATACAAAAACAATAAATAAATAAAATACAAATAAACGGAATTTGCAATTTTGCTGTGTACCATTCTTTTAGAAATAGTAAAGGACTATAGTATAAGGTCTGTTACTGCGCTGGTTAAAGTATATTGATTACTCTGAATACAGTTAACCTTTACATGTCCGTATATTGCTTTTCAACAGTCAAGTATTGTTGGGAAACACTGGACACGTAAAGGTAAACTGTATTCACAGTAATCCACTATTAATTAAACCGTAACTTGCGACCATGAAGTTTATTCAGACAGTTTAATAATAAGGTGCATGGAAAAATGTTCAATTTTATTTTTGTTAAAGACTCATAATTCGTACATAAGGAAAGTGTTTATTATCAATACAAAATACGTAGATGAAAATGAAAGTGTTTCGTTTTCATCTACTTATTTTGTATTGATAATAAACACAGTTTCATTTTCATCTACGTATTTTGTATTGACAATAAACACTTTCCTTATGTACGAATTATGAGTCTTTAACGAAAACAAAAATTGAACAACTTTCCATGTACTTTATTTTTAAACTGTCTGAATACAAAATTAAAAATTCCTGTGCATTGTCTATTTGAACGGATATCACATTGCCTTCATCGTCTAAAAGGATTTAATTAATTTCTACTTATATAATTTGATCAGAAATGAAAAACTAAAACGAAACAAAGGCCATCGTTTTACTCCCTTTTCTGTTTAAAATAATTTCTTTTATTTACAGAAAAAAATCACTTATTTTATAATTAATAAGGCCAATATTATTCATTATTTCAACAATACCAGAACTATTTGTAATGTTTTCTATGACTGACTGCGATATTGATCCATCCTCAGAAGCATTGATTTGCTGTGCTATGAAAATTTGCATGTCTTTGATAGCAGAACATAAAGCGAAGTAAATTGCAGTTATTAAAGGCGTATGAATATTTCAAGATAGACGTTACGTAAGTCAATGATTGGATAAACTACGATTAATAACACATTGGGTTTGATTTCTCTACGCATTTAAACATAATTCATTTGAAATTTAAAAATGAATCCACAAACAGGAACGGAAAAATCCTCATTATTTGTTACTAGAAAAAAAATAGACAACTTAAAAAAGGGATTATTTTTATATATAGTGTTTAAGATTTAAACAGTATTGTTTAACACGAAGTATCGATTGCGCTTGTACGATTTTTTAAAAATATTTCGAACATTAATAGAAGATAAGAAGCACTAGAATAACTAGAATAAATTTACGGTGTGAATACAAACGCACAACACAATTTTTGGTACAAAACTTTATAAAATAATGGACAATTTTTTCACGTGAAAATTAAATAAAAATCGACTTGTTAGGACATTATTCAATGTGTGTTTCTATTCTTATAAGAGTGTATTATGGTATATTAATAAATTATGTGCAATATCATATTTTAGTCTTTATTAATATACTATAATAAACTCTAATACACCATTTTATGACACCATTTATTGCCCTAATTTACAAACGAAAAAAAAAAGAAAAAGACGAAGGGTGATTCTATGTAAAGTTGAACTTTCTGATAACAATGTGTCTTAACTCAGTTTCATTAACGGTACACTTTCGTTATTTCTTAGCGTACAATTTTCTTCCAGAATAAACTAATCAACAAAAGATAATAATAAGATTATTACCCTGTAAACGATAAACAATAGTTAAATCATTAAGCAAGAAAAATGGGAAAAGTCAACACATAAATAAACACGCGACACAGGGTGATATCAATTTTGTATGGCAAATAGATACGTTGTGTGCCATTGTTTTGTCCTGAAGGTCTCGTGTTCGTCACCAGTGGCTTTCATCATTTCTGTCAAAGGTATCATTCTTCACTTTCACGACAACAGTTTACCATTCTGTTAATTAATTTTGACGACAAAATAGATAAATGTGAGTACTACACATTGTATATCAAATTTCAGGAATTTGCCGATTTTGTGTCAGAACTCATATTTTATTTACGTTATGTATTTTCAGTTCTTCAACAAATACCTGTATATTTCATTAAATAAATACATAATAATTATAACATTATGAGATAAACAATACTGAGTAAAAGTAATGACATAAAATTTGTTATATTCAATGTTTTATATACTTTCAGAAGGATAATGCAATTAAATAAAAAATAGGTAATTATCTTTTTGAAAATATAAAAAAAAATATTATTAACAATTTGAAGGGACAAAGTAAGATTCTTGTAGCCGGTATTTTAATATTTTAATATTTTGTTCGAATAGTAACATACCTATAAAGTAAAAAATAATAGACAAACATAAAACTATCTTAAACTATAGATAACTCCGATTTCCCCAAGACCAGACTTCCCAAACATGGGAATACAACTTGAAAATACCAAGAAAACAACCGAAATGAGCCAGAAACGCGAAATGAAGTATTCTTTGTGATCAAAATATTTTCAAGTGCAGTATTTTTTTCCAAAAACTTTTTATTTGAAATTTCAGTTCCTGTATTTTCAACATTTTTACGATACCTTTTAACGATTAAGTATTTGTAATAATAAAAAACAAAGAAAGACATGAATGGACATTTTATTTTCGAAAAGGGAAACAACAAAATAGATGGTAAATAATGAAATATTAGAACAAAAAACGCTGTTAGTATTTTTATAAACATCTGTAATATCAGTTGTTTTTTTATCTCATAAAGATATCTGAGATCTGATACTGCAAAATGTATTGTTCACATTATTGGTGATTTATTTATATCTAGACAACGAAGCGTTCATGCATAAACAAAATTGTTTATTACCTCTGGGTCTCTCGTAGCAGCAAACCACGAGCGGTTACATTTTCCACAAAATACGAAAAAAATTATGTCCAAATGTATTGTAAATCACCAAGAAAAACAACACAGCTATTCGCAGAACTAGAGAGCTCCAACTGACATTTTTCTTTCAAGGCTTTCAGTTTTGAGTATACAAATAATTTATCATTGATTCGCTGTAATTTATATCATTCATGACCTTTCGACCATCTTTCAAAAGTCTTTAATCAATTTTAGAAAGTCATTGATGAAAAATTAGAACGATTTGGCAATTACACTAATGTGCTAACCATAAAAATGTGACCACTTGTAGATTTGATTTGGTCAGTCATTCATGTACATTAAGAACACACTCAACTCACGACGGTTTTATAGCTCTTCATAAACATTAACGTACAATAAAATAAATAACTACACTAATATTTAAAACTATTAACTTACGGCAGTTGTCGTAAATCTTCCTAGCTGTATGGCTTTTGCTACATCGACGAAAAACCCATTCTGAAGGATCGCTCATTCTTTTTATGGCCAGTTAATCTTTATGAGATTCAACCAATCACAGTTCGTGGTTTAAATTATTTTACTGTCGGTAGTTCGTCTATATAATATATATTTCATAATAATGTGTTTTTTAGTATTGTATATTACCTATAGATATCATTGTTAAGACGAGAACATTTACAGTAATCCTATAATACTTCAATTAGGGTATCATTTTTTTCGTATAAATAATACAATAACATGAAAAATATGGTCACACTTTTATCGTAATAAAAGTGGAAATAAATATTTTTTCAGATGAATATATAGTGACGTCAGATGATAAATACAGAATAATTTTATTTATATTGTCAATAATTGCAAAAAAGATTTGTCTAAATATATGGACATAATCGATAAAAATAATTCGAAATTTATGAGAAAGAAAGGAAAAACGAAAACAGAAATGCATAAACATGGAATATGAATATATATATAATAGCAATTTTTAAATTTAGCAATTACCGTTATAAAACTAAACAAGAGTCATCATCTCGATAAAAAGCAGTGAACAATTCAATCACCTTTTCAAATTTTAGCATATTGTTTTATACCATCTACAAAATACGATCTTATTACTGAAATTGAAATAGAATATCCGGAATAAAATGATGCGCATTTACTTCAATACAAAATGAATTTTATTCATTCAAACACCCTTTATCAAAATAGAAATAAATCCATACAATTAAACAGATGCAAATATTTAAGCTTTCCTATTGGTTATGACAAATCTTATGATTTATTTCGCATATGTTTTGCTTTATACAATACACGAATTAGTTAAAAGTTAAGAAGACAAAAAACTTCTTAACAGAATTACGCCTTTGTTTGAGGAATAGTCATTTTCTGTATAAATATTATGTTTTATGGTTCTTTTGAAGATGAAAGACGAATGGTCTTTACAAACAAGCAATAAATAATCTTCTGCCAAAGAAAATGGATGC
>JAOXYH010000032.1:1526995-1538062 GCA_028566455.1 Botula fusca | reverse complement strand
AGTCAAAATAACAAGATTTGCTTTTGTCACAGATAAATAAATAAATAAATAAATATATAAATTCAATAAAACTTTCAATTACTCCACAATAGACAGTCATTATAACAAGATTTTCTTTTGTCACAAATAATTAAATACTAGTAGATAGATCTGTCAAAGATCTATTGCACGGACTTCTCTTATGTAATACATGTTCGTGCATTTGTGCATTTATCAGATACGATATTCATTTTATGGCCACGAAATTAAATACTACGAAAATCGAAAATAAATCTTCAGTTTGGTTGCTGAGGTTTCGAAATGCATGTCTTGAAATTGTGCAATGAATTTAATATGCAGTGTAAAAGATGAAGCCAATGTAGAACTTCGTTGTTTCAACTTAATAAGTGGGTACTTCTTTGTACAGAATTCACATGTTGTCTCCAAAATACACAAACAATCAGAATTGGAGAATTATTTACTTGTATTTTTCGTTTTTATTAAATGCAAAAATTGACAAATTTTAACTCACCAATTAATTTTGCCGCATAATTATGCCATCCAGCAACGTTATTTTTTCTGTTCTTTTTTTGTTTTCTTTTTTCGTTTTTGTTCTTTTTTTCCATTCGTCTATCACCTCAATGAAGTGCGAGTTCGCACTTCACTTTGTAACGTAACAAGAAACGGTGTACTCGACTGTCAACAATAAGACTGTACCATGCCTATGGCTGTACTGTACTCCTGGGAACTCGACTTTATCTGTGGGTATCAGTTTTTGTGTCCCAAGGACTGAAAATTTCCAAGAAAATCCACTATCACTAAAGTATATGTTTGTTACAATATTCAACGTTTTGGTTCAATACGAATACCATTCACCAAATTGAAACACTGGGTAGATTTTCAGGACAATATAGTATTGAATGAAAATATACCCTTTAGGTGGGATTTCCTTTTCTAAGAATTTTAACCCCTTTTGATCACAACTCCTAGGCAAAGAGAAATAATGCATTAAATATTGACGTTTTTACGTTGCCCATATTAACAATATTCATTTAAATTGAACTATAACTATACAATTTACACATACTCACAAGTCCGTATCTACAATGTATTAGAAAGACAAGGATATGGGGTGATTGTCTTGAATACAATTTCATATATGAACTTTTGAATACGAAGAACAGTTCTGTTTATCGTCCTAGGCTGTGACTAAGTAGACGTTGTGGTAGTCCGAACTTAAGACCAATATCTGAAGTATGAATTTCAATATTGTAAAATACAGCTGAGGGAGTACATTAAGTATCGGGAACAGAATACCGAAGCAACAGGTTCAAGCACTAATCCAAAACTCGTGAATCTCGAGACAAGGCAAAAGCGCGGAAACAAACAATAAGGAACCAGGAAAAAACAAGAAATGAAAAAAGATGTAACAAACAAACAAAATAGAAACAGACAACACGAGAACCAAAAGCACTAGCAACGTGAACTCCCACCAAGGCAAATTTCTGGTAAATTAGTGTATTTAAAAAATAGAACGAAATCATAGATGATTTTGAGACTTTAGGCTTAAATAAGCTTTCTGTAGTTTAAAACCTCCAACGACACCATTCTGTACTAAGTTCATAGAATAAAAAATTATATTTGTTGAAAAATGAAAATGCATTCAAATCTTTTAACATTGCAGATGTCAATATAAATAAAAAAAATTATTTTATTGATTGAATGCATGGGGTTTAACGCTCGTTTCAAGCAGTACATTAGCTACATTGTATAGCCAGAGTGAACCGCCTCATTGACAAATCTTATCACTAAAAGTGGCAAATCGAATGCACCTTTTTCTTATTGTACACGTGTTCAGGTAGCAGTAAACACTTGGCCATCCAGGCCACAAGACACTATACGTCGTCTATACTGAAAACCACCGATGAACCCAGAAGTGGACTTCATTTTGAACATTGTGTTTTACAGAATATTAAGCAATGAGTAAAATGTCACGTGACGACTTTTAATCCAAACAAATCTGAGCTATCGAAGTTAATATAACTAGAAAATTCTACATCAGACAAACAAGACTTGTCGATGAAGAGCAATAGTTTTAAAAAATGTCTAAACAAAAGGATGTAAGCTAATCGGGAAATTCTTGTTTTATCGCTGCAGCTACTTTAAGCCTTTTCTGGTTAAGGTTCCCGATACAGCTGGAAAACTGGTCAATTTCACGTCAACTTTACCAGCAACTTAAGTTTACTTTACACTGTTCTTAAACTAGCAAACAGACTTGGCCTCATGGTCATATTGAAACTTTGCCCATTGCTGCGAGTACGAAAATCGTCGTCGAAACAGCAAATACAGCTATTTTGATTTTGTTAATTTTGGAGTCCAGTTACGAAAATCGTACTCGAAAGTTTTATGGCTACCAGTCCAGTACTGGTGGCTATTCTGAATGATCTGTACAACCCAAGGGTCTAAGCTGTTTGAAACAAAAGCAAAAACTCGAATTCAAATGATCATCTTTAAACTATCAACATTTTATTAATTCTGCCATCCGATATTTTTCACAATAAATTATGCTTAAATATATAAAACACGACATTTTGGATTTGTGTAACTTCATAATTCTAAATACTTAATCACATTTATTCGTACAACGTCACTTCCGTTTTAATGTCATGAAATTCAGTTCAAAGAACATCAGCACTCAGAAATCGCCCAAAATTTTTCACAACTTCACTTCCACATCTGAGCAAATAATGCATTTGTTTAGAACATATTCAATTTACCCTGAGTTTTAACACAAGCGAGGATTTATGCATATCAACTTGAAAAACTAGCTTCATCCGAGCTGGGACTTGCAACTATTCTTCTGTCAGAGTCATTTTCGGGTTTTGACCTGTCTGGACCGGTAAGTTTTGGTATATTATTTTCCTTCTTCCATTTCATTCTTCTGTTTTGAAACCAGATTTTTATTTGTCTCTCAGTGAGTCCTAACATATGAGCTATTTCTATCCGCCTCCTTCTCGTTAAGTAGCGATTAAAATGAAATTCTTTCTCCAGCTCCAATGTTTGATGCCGGGTATATGTTTGTCTCGTTCTTTTCTGTTCATATGTTACATCTGAAATAAAACAAAATCCTGAACATTTTCGAACAAAGAAATATTTACATTTCAAGATTCAAGCGATGGATGGAAGACTGCATTTTGTTGTTCCCTTCCATGATAAAGGTTACTACCACTGAGTCGATGCCACTGCTGGTGGACTTTTAGTCCCCGAGGGTATCACCAGCTCAATAGCTAGTACTTTGGTACTTGCCCGAAATGATACTTTTAAATTTTAACGTGTTTATATTCCCCAAAATTCAATAAAACTACGGAGTTATTTCCCTCATGCAAAGCTCTGTCCGTAGATGGTTTTGGCTACATATTTCGGTCATTTTGGCATTTTCTCGCTTTTACAAATTTTTGATAGCAGTTGTGGTCTTCCAATGTTTTGGTTAATAGCATCGCTGACGAGTAATTAATTTACGAAATGTGCACATCCGATGCATCAAAATCGGTATGAAATGTATCACACTTTGTTTTACTACACATGCAGTAATTGTGTCTAAGAAAAAGGGTCAGTTCTGCCCTTCACCATTTTGGCTATGATTATGACTTTTCAAAATGTTTGCCCTGGTGTAACACCACGGAAGAGACACGCATTTGTCTGATGCACTGTAATTGGTACCATGGGTAATGTTTGTCCAAAATAAAATAAAAAAAATCTTTTACCCTCAAACCAATCTAAATAAGGGAGAGTAATCCCGTAGAAATTTTATGTGTACTGACTGGAAACTGTGTAATTTTATTTGTTCTAATTAACTATTAATATTTAAGTCTCTAATGGATAAAGAGCCATAACTCATTTCAAACATCTTGATGACAATCATTATTATATTGACTATCATGCTTGAAGTAAAACAAACAGATATAGATTTTTCCCTTTGTTTACTTGAAGTAATAATATAGTTTAATTTTGTCCTCAGTTGATAGAATGCACTTTCTTCTAGTTTTTGTTTTTGTTTTGTTTTGATTTTATTAATTTGTTGATTCTTTTCGGGGGGGGGGGGTTCTTGTATGTTTTGAAAGAATTTCTTTTCGGTTTTGTTTTTGTTTCTGCTTTGTTTGATTTATTTTGTTTTGTTTGGTTTTGTTTTTGTTTGTTTGTTTGTTTGTTTGTTTGTTTTTGTTTGTCTGTTTTTGTTTGTTTTTGGACAGGAAATAAATACTAACAAACAAACAATAACAAAGCACCTCTGAGAAAAAAAACTGGCTAATACATATAAAACAATTTTAACTTAATATGGACATTTTTAGTGCATATTATAATTTCGAAAGTGTAATGAATATACTTTATTGAAAAATAAAATAATATATTTGACAGAAAAAATGGAATTATTTTTGTTACTGTCCTTATAGTGTAGGTGCAATGAAATATTTGAACACCATAAAGTATCCTGCCATGACATCAGCATAACCGGCCAGTGTGCTGATTCATTCAGTGGTTTAATATTAATGTGATTGGATCAATTAATACAATTCTGCTTCATCTAAATCAAGCGAAAACATGACTCGTATAAACCAAAAGGTCGAGGGATTCCGAAATGAATTTTCTTTCATGATTTATGAAGAAATTTTCATTATTATAAAAGACCGTTTTCCCCTGTTGGCTAGACTAAAAAAAGATGACTTTATACATCAAAGGGTATTTTTTTCATAAATATGTTGGGACCAGATGTTTTGTCCGTCGATATTCTATATTTCATGGTGTTTAAATCTATCTGTATATTAGCATATATTTAGCAAATAATAAAATCCGACTTTTGTTCATGAATATTCATCAATAAATAATTTTTGATAAAAACCTGTAATGTGAATGAAATGTTCCGTAATGTCGATTGATTAAATCTTTTATTTTCATGTATATGTAAAATAAGTAAATAAATTCAAACTGATCGTTATTTATATATTCATATGAAATCAGGTCATTGCAGCTGAAACTAGAATTAAATCAAAAGCATTTAGCTTTTCATTTTTATGCAAAAATATGATAACAACTTAATCGGAAAACCGATATTGCTTTATTCTGGACTTATTAACTCCATAGCTTCAATTTATAGATCTGTAGGTTTTATATGTAAATTGAAAATCATCATTCCTAAATACTATTGAAAAAAAAACCTCACTAATTCATGGACATTCTCACTAGCTTCTCTAGTTTGTAAAATGCCAGACGAATGTTTTGGAACTCTCCCAGGGGATCCATTATTTTATATCATTTCTGTATTGACTTAAACTTATTGATGTAGCTCTGAAAAGCAGATTTTGATCTTTACGCATCGATCCTTCATCATAAGTTAGAAAATATCTTATCCTTGAATCATTGAAAATTTTGAAAACCTTGGATGTTATCTAATGATTTGGACGAAGGCTTTAAAAACTAGGACTCATGTAAGCTAGTTTCTATTGTTCGTTACAGAATTTCAATTGAGTACCACATAAAAAATTTACTCGTTCATTAAAGGATCTTATCGCTGGATGAAATCTCTGAGGACCAAGCACTGGCTCGAAGCATAATTATTATATCCTTTGGGAACCAAAAGCGAACAATATCGGTATGATGGAAAATACTTTTTACAAATTATTGCATTCCTTAAAAGCAGAGTATTACGTACATACAGTATGTAGTTCAAGGGCGACTTTAAGCAACCCAGAGAATGCTTACTTATCTTCAGGGGTTTTAGTGGGTACAAAGTAAAATGAATTGCTTTTTGAACATCAGAAAATTCACTCAACCAAAGTTTTCCATCGAGAAGTTACAGTTTAATTTATCTACATTTTCGAAGTTAACCAATATTTTATTTGGTTCATGAAGAAGGGAGATAATCAACTTTTGTCAATTCTGTTACTATAGTTATTTTAAATTCCTTATATGTATCTCTGTGGCACGTACAATGCATTGCAAAATCATTATTATGAAGTGCCTTTGTACTCAACATCTGACATAAATATATGGGTCGCTGTGACTAAAATTGTCAATTACATGCTGACAAAACAGCTTAACAAAAGTAAAATTCTGACATTTTGCCCGGAAATATTTCATTACGTTTCTTACACGTCGTGTTTTTTAATAATGACACGATTAAAAAGACAAAAAGAATTCCTTACCAAAAAAAAAAGCAAAATTTTTTTTACAATTCTGTAACAATTTTTCAGTCAAACGCAGACACATGATATCTTACAGTTTAGGTTCTCTTGAAAAGCTTATTTTAGAACATCATTTAACCAGAAATATAAATATAACTTTTGCTTTATATAGGCCTGGAATTCACAACCTATATTAAAAATAAACTATTTCTCTTTCTGGGATAAATAATATAAATACGAAATTTATCGTGATCTTAGTTGCCCCTAAATTCCGAAAAAGGAAAAGAAACTAATGTTAGCTCATTATAATACTGAAAATAAAACAGATGAGATAATATTTTTGTGAATCAAAACGTGACCCATAAACCGTAATATGTTTTATTGTATTATTTCCATAGAAAATGCATTATTATAAACAAATTCCTCAAAGTTGTAATGAACAAATTTCAGATAAAACACAAATGATGACTTTTTCATGGTCATACGGTATAATCTAATATATCATATTTCTCTAAATATATCTTCACACCTTCTTTGTTTACCTTATTATCATAAATTCATATTTAATAACAGGTGTATATTTCATTAAGATAAATGATTTCCTATTCACACTTTCATCATTTATTGTGGAAAATTTTGTTCTGTCATGTCGCCATATTATAAAAAAATATTGACCGACGTTTGAAATCTTTTTAACAAATCTTAAGTTAATTTGAAATTAATGAGGATTATTCCTGAATCTATTGATAATGGGTTTATAATGATGCTTCGATAAAACTGTCCTACAAAATTGAAAAACTGCTTTTATTTAAACAAGGACTTAATATGATTTTTTCTCAACATTTTACACTGTAAATAGATTTATCAAGTGATCTCGGTAAGTAGATCTAGATGGGTTACGAAAGGTCAATTTCGTACAATTTCATCAGCAAAAAATCCATTCAAGAGATTACCCTACAATAGAGATCCGCTCTCAAAATTTTATCTTCTTCATAATATATATGTTTTATTTGAATTCACGGTGGAATGTCATTTGTGCTACTTCCAGTATTATGACTTTTTGTATTAAATAGATAATATTTTTAAAATTTAAGTTGGATTATCCCTTTTAGTATGCAGTTTGGCTGCAATTTTTTTTCTGGAAAGATTTATTTTTAGATAGCAAAATTTACGTAATTTTTTTTTACATATTTAAAAGCACAATAAATATAAAGTTACCCATGTTACATTTAATTTTACGCTAGATTTAAAAAAGAAAATAAAAATAATACTTCACGGATTGAACTTTTTAATTTAAATTCTTTTTATTATTGTCTTGTTGTGTATTTTCAGGATTCCAAACAAATTCATTTGGCCAGGGGTTTCAAAAGGAAAGATTTTTTTTTAGTAATTTCCAGGAAATCCATACTACATTGTATACAATTCAAATAATAAATTTCTTGGATTTTTACAATTTAAACTGTTTGAAACTAATTTTTCCCATGATTAAAATTTATTTTTTAATCAAGTTAAATGAAGCATATAAGCATTATGTTTAATTTTAAGATGCTTTTTGTTTTTATATTCATATATTCACATTTATGTAATTTTTACTGTTTATTTCGACATAAAATTCAAGCATATCGCTTCACCGTTCAGTTGTGTAATCGCATTTCACGGGATGAGCAGCCATAAAACGCACAATACCAAAACGTGAAAATGACATAAATAACGGCTTTTACACAGAAGCAGTGATTTAGATGATTTTTTGATCCATGGGCTGTTTGAGAAGGAAAAGACTAGTTTATGATCATTATATGGCTAGGGCGACCGTTTATGAGACAGCTGACCAACAACTATATTTGTCCAAATTTGTTCTAAGTTTGCACCTCATAAACCACGCTAACAGTATAACGGTATAATTTGTATATTTTTTCTTTGGTGTGCTGTTCAGTTTTTCCAGTGTTACAACCAGTGAACGTACAAATAAACAAAAATAAGTAGATTAATGGTCGTATTTTATAAACATGCTCGTATGTTTTTAGCGTCTTTTTAAAATGCAAATGAATGTGTTTGTATATTTTAAGGTGGAATGTAATTTCAAGTGTATATTATGTTTAAAAACGAGAAAAGTCCTCATATTTAAAGGTATGAAAAAAATGTTGATTTTTTTCTCCATTTTTTCTTATATTCGAACACTTTAGTATTTTTACAATTTTCATAAAAAAAGCAATTATGTCTTCAATCTTGGTGACAAGAGGTAACGAAATAATTTTTTCAGTTTGCAATTTTGTGTCAATTTATACAAAACTCTGTCGCAACGTTTTCTATGTCATAATTCATGCATCTACAATGTTTATAAATATAATGTAATAACATGGTATTAAATCAGTATTATCATATATCGCTTGACTTTTTTAGTACATAATAAATAAACTTGATGCTTGTAGACAACATAAAACTCATGTTTGATCAAGATCTGATACAAATGGAGCATAAACTTCGTGAAATGGAAATATTTCGTTAGTAACAAGATCAAAAGGAATCGTTTCGGAAACAGAAGGTGCAAAATAATATATGAAGTAAGAAAAATATAATATCAAAGGAAAGCGAAAGAGATTCATTTTCCTGAAGGGACGATGAAGGATTGAGCGATGTGTAAACACCGGTGCGAGAATTGAAGGGCCTTGTTTCACAGTAGCTTATCGCGGTATTAGCGCTGCGGAAATAATTCGTAAGCCATTAAAATGAAACATTAATTTGATTTACGGCTTTCTTCTTAGTCTTTGAAACTGACATAAGAAATTTATCAGAGAAGTCCGAAGCTGCTGGCATAGGGGGCGAGCATGAGATTGCACAAATTAAACCTTCAAAAATTTAATGAAGGGCATACCTCCATTCAGTTGTAAAATAATAATACTAGTAGCTAATGAATTTAACCATACCTCCGTTCATAGCAGCCCTCATCCATGGATACACCGAAGACATGCTCTGAGATGAAAGTCCATTCATTTGTACAGAATTTGAATTAAAATGTGGATGATGTGCAATGTCATGATGTCCCGACACAGGAAGCTGGTGAGGTTGATGTTGACCGTCCGACAGCAGTGGGTAAGTTGGAGGTGGTGTCGGAATGCAACTGTCCTCATTTTTTATACAATTCGGTCGGTCGTCCGGATATGACAAATTTTGTAAATTTTGTAGATGACTAAGATGGTTAAACGTATTCGATGACTGATAAGGAAATACATTTCCATTGCCTCCCGTTTGGAAATTTTGCGCTTTGGCTAGGTTCATCGGTTGCATTTGATTTGGTGGCGATGTTTCGTGAAGTCTGTCATACATAGAAGGATAGCACTGATAATTTCCAACTCCATAGGACGGATTTTCATTTTCGTAACACATATTATTATAAGAAGATGCATGAAAACTTCCTGTGTCCAAACTTTTCTCTGGCCGATGGTAAAACATATCCGTAGGTCCTGTGTTTCCGGGGACATGTGCTGGTAAAATATTATTGTAGTACGAACTCATACCACAATGTCTATTTTATCTTCTTAATGATTTGTGCTTGAACATTAAAGCAATCTATGACTTTCTAATATTTTTCAAATAGCCACCCCCACTAGCCGTCACTGTTGAGAATGATGCATGTGACTTCTACCATTAGCCAATGAAATTAATTCTCTGGAACACGTGAGAAAAGTCTTCTGCTATTCTATCAATTGCTTAACCTGTAAATAAATTTTAAAAATCAATAAATGCGAGTATTCATTAAATATTTTTTTCTAATGATTACAATATTTATATATGATATTACTTACAAAATCTATATATGTGTTCCCACGTCGGTGTCGATGTGTTTTGAAAGTTTTTATGACCTGAAATCATTTTTATATTACATTATTTTGCCACTAGGCAAACCTCATCATTTTTATGGTTCGGGACCACCAGTCAGCTGTGACGAAAATCAAGATACACATTCAATAGTGAATTTACATTTGATAAAAAAAAAATCCGCTTTAAATATTATAAATAAACATTGAGTAAAAATGTACAATATTATAAATCACACTATTTGAATTTGGGAAAACGAAATATGCTAGTTGAAATTCGGAAAAAAATTTTAAAAAAGCAAATGAAAAAAAATGCAAAAAATGTCTGCAAAATGATATTAAAATATACAGAGACTGATGAATTCAATTCATAAACAAAATTACTACCGTTTGAGTTTGTGATCGACCAGTTTTTCTCATGAATGAGCATTTTGAAACAGATGGTTCCAAATTATTTTTTAGGTTTTTTCCTTTTGTTTGCTCGTTAAGTAACTTTATGAGTTTAGAATTATTCAATAAAAATTATTTTCAAATTAGTCAATAAAATGAAATTGTTTTTTATTAATGTTCCCGCTCGTTTTCATATTGTAATAGTTTCGAATGCTAATATCATATTAGAAATTTATGTTAAAAGACGAGAGACAACCTTCTGATGTTTTCCAAATTTCTTTTAACATATTGTTTAACGATAAAATGAATTTTAGAAACTGACGATTTCACGAGTTTTTTTTTCTTACCATTCTTATAAAACAAAGTGTGGTGCCTTTCAAAAGCTGTAGAGGAGTTTACAAAACATTTCGATTCTGTGCTTGTATTTGCTATAAAACAAACAAGAATATTATGCCTTTGATTTAGTAGTCCTGCTTTAAATAGTCATTTGTCCCCCTACTACTGTACAAAAAATTTTGTTTTGTTTTTTGTTTTTGTTTTTGTTTTTGTTTTTTTCTTTTGTTTTTGTTTGTTTTTCGTTTTTTTCGTTTAGTTTTTATGTTTGTTTACTTATTTATTTTTTTTAAAGTTTTATGTCATTTTTTCCAATAACAAATCATTATAGTCTGATAGTTCTGAGTTGTTTCTTGCAGTACTGAATGAAT
>JAOXYH010000032.1:1494473-1505723 GCA_028566455.1 Botula fusca | reverse complement strand
TAATTGGAAAGGTTGCATAAATAACGCTCTACCTGCTTAAATACACACGTAACGTTATAACTATACTATCATTTTAGACTCAAACGTACTTGGACAATTATGCATATTACAGTCCTGGTTTTCGGACGACAGACCGACACAATCATCGCCGCCATATTGTGGAACTGGATTGGTACATGTCCTTGACCTGTTTTGAGATCCACCTCCACATGTTACAGAACATGTTGTCCAATCTGTCCAGTCGTTCCAATCTCCATCAACTTCAAAGAGCGAAAGAAAAAAAAGGGGCGTAAATTGTATTTCAAAATATAGAAAGGATCAACTACTGAAATTAGAATGAAATGATACGTTGGACGATAGAGTGTTGAATCAAAGACAATGGCCAATCAATCTTCGACCTTCCAACTTATATACTTCTTGATTTCGTTCACAGATTCGTTGAAGCAGAAAATATAGTCAAAATATATTAATATTCAGTTGTATCAGATTAGTTTACATACTCGGACAGTTATGTGTATTACAGTCCTTGTTTTCGGAAGAAAGACCGATACAGCCATCGCTACCGTACTGCGGAGAAGTATTAGTTTATGTTTTGGACCTGTTCTGAGATCCTTCCCCACAGGTACCAGAGGAAGTGCTCCAATCTGTTAAGTAATCCCAGTTACCGTCAACTTGAGAGTAAGATTTAAACCATATGCATGTCCTGTTCTTCATTTAGTAGTTATATTATAGTATAGAGGAACTCTGTCACACCTTTGCTATACCAAACCAGTAGCATAGAATAATATATATATACTAACATCATGCTCTTTATTTGATACATCATTTTATACTGTTCAATGGTTCAATGACCTTGATTTCTTGTACTACTATAGAGGTTATTGATGTTTATTCGAGAAGTATAATTTTAAATCGAGATATCTTAAAACTAATATGAATATTTCAAATTTATCTTGCATGAAAAAGAACGGTGTATAAATTAAATGTTTATATGGGGTAGACGAACACGAGACAAGATGTACAAAATAAATGTGTAGTCGGGTAAAAAGAATGGAAAGGTTTACTAAATCCTGCTTAACCTGTTTGAGGCTTGCACATGTAGCCTTTATAATATGTATTTGGACAAAAGTGTTTATTACTCTCCTGGTTTTCGGACTGTAGACACACTCGTCACAGCCATATTTCGTATTGTGGAACTGGATTGGCACATGCCCTTGACCTGTTTCGAGATCTACCTCCATAAGATACAGAGCATGTTTTCCAAACTGTCCAGTCATTCGAATCTCAATCGACTTTAAAAAGCAAAGTATTATCCCAAACTGAAACGTTCCAAAATACAAGAAATTTTTCGTGATAAATCACGTTCAATTACTGCCAAATCGAAACTAGCTGTGGTGAAAGATAATGTGTTGGAACTATAACAGTCTTTCACATATGGGGATGTAAGATAGGTGAATTCCACCCGAGGGGTCACATTTTCAGTCGGACACGAGGCTTGCCGAGTGTCTGGAGATTTAAAAATGTGATTCCGAGGGTGGAAAATTCTATCTTACACCTATAGTAATAGGCGAATATATAATATATATATCGGCAACAGAATACCGAAGCAACAAGTCCAGGGCAGAAATCCTAAATACACAAATCAAAGGACAAGGCGTGGAAAAGAACATAAATATATATAATAGACAGAACAAAATGAGCTAAAAGAGGTTGTAAACGTTATAGTGCTGAACCAAAACCACTATGATCCTACTTTATCTATATATGCATTGTATTTAGCTGTACATTGGAGAGGAAAAAGAAAATTTGCTATGAATGCAGATGTATCTACATACTTGGACAGTTGTGTGTATTACAATCCTGGTTTTCTGAAGAAAGGCCTGCGCAGTCATCACCACCATATTGCGGTGCAGGATTTGTACATGTTCTGGACCTGTTCTGAGATCCTCCTCCACAGGTAACGGAGCAGGTGCTCCAATCTGTCCAGTCATTCCAATTGCCATCAACTTAGAAAATCAAGAATAAACAAGACTTATGGAATTTCAAATAGAAACTCTCAAGAGAAAATCTACAGCGCTAAAAAGTAATGGATTATTTCCGAAGTAGGCAACACAGAAAATAATGGATTATAATGATTAGCTCAGAAAACACGGCAAGTCTTGGCAGAAGTGGCTCAATATGTTCTTGCCCATAACGAACGCCACATTAAAACTGTATGAAAAAATTCAACCAGTTCAGTCCCTTTTTCGAAAGGTTTCTTGACTAATATAGTATGAAAAAACTCATTTAACTATAAAAAGAATTCAATAAAGATTATATAGAATCTAGAAAAGTTATCAAAATTTACGTGATTAAAAATAAAGATCTATCCAGTTTTAAAGCACTAAAAAGAAATGAAAGAATCTTGGAGATATCGCTTATGTAAGGTACTGAAGTATCTGTTAACTCCTTAGACAGCTATTTAAAAAGTCCTTTATTACAAGTAATTGACGATGGTCGCAACTAAATTAGATTCTACATGTTGTTTATAAAAGCTAGATATTTCAATTGATATAAAAAATAATCGAAGATTGTGACCAAATTACCGTTTCCGAATTCGCTTTCGTCAGTTATTCTCTAGATTATAAGTTCGGGAATTCTGAGAAAATCAGCACATCAGAAGCATTGAAACAATTATAGGTTCAAATGGTGATGCATGGTCATGCCAGAGACAATCACATAATTGGTTCTTTCTAAAAAATTCTATATAAATAAATGCCGATATCATTATCTAAACATAGTTACGTACTGGGACAGTTGTGTGTATTGCAGTCCTGATTTTCTGAAGAAAGGCCAGCACAGTCATCACCACCATACTGTGGAGCTGGATTGGTACATGTTCTGGACCTGTTCTGAGACCCCCCTCCACAGGTAACGGAACAGGTGCTCCAATCTGTCCAGTCATCCCAATTACCGTCAACTATAAAAGGTAATATGTAATGGACACTGTGAAAATATTTTATTAAAAACAAAATAAGCATGTAATTAATTAACTTCAGAGTTGTTTTAAAAAATCGTCGTTTACCATGCAGTAAGTGTCATGTTGGACGAAATTCACTAGGTAGATAGGCTTTGGTGTAACTAAATATATACACAGCAATTGTTTCATTTCGTTGGCTCGATAATATATAGGACATATAGTATGAATGTGTTTTCGTTCTTACTGAAATTTAAGCCACGTCTTCTTTTGCGTTTTCCCCAAAACTGGTGCCAAACGATCAGAAAATCTCCAATGCAGAACTCCCGTCATTTTAAAATGTATACTTATGCACACTTTATTGAGAATAACAACAAAGAATAGTTTTCTTTGAAATTAGTGGGTTTTTTAAAAGTTCATTTCATTGAATATTGCTACACTAATGCAGCTGAAAAACAACTGACCTAGGATTGCATAAATATTCTCCATTCTTATATCTAATTGTTGTTTAATAGAAGTCAGGGAAAACAAATTTTCGAGGGTAATCAAACATCGAAAATCCGGATGCAAAGACAAAGTCAAGAAAACAAAGACAAAAATTACATGAAACACACAAAACTGAAATTAAATAACTATACAAAACTAAATGCGCAACTGACACTCCACTAAAAAAACGGGAGCATGAACCAGGTGTACGGTAGGGTAGGAGTCCTCTGCTTATCTAGAAACAACCACAACATAACGGTCTACAAGTTCATGTTTTTGAAGCGATGACTTGAGTCTACCCTGATCATGAAACTTATCAGTCAAGAGTTTTGCAATGTATAAAATCCCGATAAAGGGCATGCGGCCTAGCAGCTCTGGAATAACGTATGACATATAAAATGTAAACTCCATACGTTTGGTGCAAATGGAATGTAACTACTGATAATATTTGAAATGAGAAGTCATTGCGTTTGCCATGTAGTTTGCTCAGTACTGGTAGGTTTCCTCTTCCTTCTATTTCTAAGAGTTCATGCAGCTCAAGATGTGAGACCGACTTCATAATGCCGGAGATGTCGAGTTCATTTGGGATAGATGAGGTAAAGTTTTTTACCGAATCGTGAATTGTTAAGTGATAAGATATGAGATATATAGCGGAATGTGAGTTTAAAGGACTTGGCCGACCTCTTTTGTAGAAGGTTTGAGGCGAAAACAGCATCACAAGAGTGGAAAATCTGGTTGACGAGTAGAGGGACTAAACTAGTTCCTTTTGAAATATCGATCGTCTGTTGAAAAACACGTCCACCACATTGTGCTCGATCAAAAACTCTTACATTTTAATCACATCTTCTTCGATGTATTGAAGATTATTTGGTTTCTTTCAAAAATATGTGGAATTTCTACTAAAAACATTACAATTGTATGTTTCTTCTCCGTTCTTCTTCAATAAATAACGATGTGCGATATCTCTGAGTCGCAACACCAGCTGGTCATGAAGAATGTATAAGGTATGATGATGAATTTGGTTTTAACGTCCGGCTACCGGATGGACGGTATTGCGGACCTGTATCTTCTTCCGACTGGTTGTCGATGTTACATACTAGAGCAAACAGCTCTTTTCAGGGCCAAATGGGCAGCTTCACGGACCGTCTACTGGGTGTACAGCCATGGTAAGTCAACACAGACGATTGACACAGCCGTGCAGTGCAACGGTAAATTCCTTAACCTCTCGCAGCCCCACTGGCACGTTGATGTTCTGCACGCAGAAAGTCTGAAGGACATATCCAAGTTGTCTGGGTGACCAAGTCAACTAGTAATTCAAGTCGACTGTCGTGTACTGGCAAGTCCAAGTTCAACAGCAGCCGACTGGATAGTCACATTCGGCACATTTTCTGTGTTGGAACAAGTGACGGAATCCAGGTGAAACTTTGAGAAGTTCCAAGTACACTTACACAGACTGTCAACAATCTCAAAACGTATATATTTAGTGCACGAAGAATTTCAGTAATTAAAATTTTAAAACAATCCACAGTCTGTTATTTCGTGAATGCACAGTGGTATATGGAAAAGGAACTGGTTAAGGGACAAAATGGGCAGCTTCTTTTACCGGCAAGCAGAAGATACAGGAATTTCCAGTAATATACATGAAATAATTTTGTCTTAATTTTCGACCAAAAACGTCATTCATGAAGGAAGGGATACGTTACCGACATTGAATTGTCATTCTATCTTACTTTTTAGCAAGGAAATGTTTTATCTACTGTAAAAAGAAAGAAGCACACTAAATTCAGAAATTAATGCAATTTTTATTAATGCGAAAATTCATTTCAGTCATTATGGAATTAAGTAAACCTCACATTTTAGCAAGATGCAATGCATGAGAGAATTTGTCTTATTATACTGATTTGTCATACTTTGATTAGGGATCTTTAATTCGCATAAAAACGTGTACGCTGAAATTTCCAAATAGTTGATTTGACAATTATTACATTTTTATTCCAAATACGACTTGAAAATTACACCATTGTTCAAGTATTATTTCCCTTGTTAGGACATGCAGGTTCCTTGTCAATGTAGGGTGACTGAAAAACGTATTAGTTTGTGTCTGGAACTTTCTTCTAATCTTTTGAAAATTTTGTAGACACTTTAAATTGAAATTATCATGCAGCTATTTCCAAAGTTGAAAATATTTGCACATCAAGAACAATTTTTAGTATGCTTTTTCTTCTTTCCATTGACTTTGCTTAGGCACGGAACCTGCATGATCTGCCAAAGGGAAATAAATCTTGTAATTAGTTTATAATTATAGAGTCGAGTCCGGAATTGGCAAGTGGTCCATGTATAAATATTTTTTTATCAAACTTCAGCTGCTTCAAACCTTTAGTTTAACATGTCAGTCCTACACACTGCATATATACTACTTCTGTTATGACCCCATCAAATAGTGGATGTAGGCGAAATTTACCTTATAAAAATATATATGTACCTATTTCATGGTTCAAACTACACTGCATAATCAACCTCTCAAGACACCTTTTCATTTACGCATGTTTTCCTCAGGCTAATTTGAGCATATTGCGTTCAGTGTAAATCATACTATACCGGGAAAGGGGTATAGACAAGAGGACGTTTGTTCTGAGCTGTGTTGATGTATCTTATCTACATAGTAAACAGGTTTTTCGGACTTTTTGGTGCATTTCAGTTTCTTTCAAATGTTAGGGTTCTATCAATACTGACGAACGTTTAAAATGGAAACCGCGGTCTCCTGGTTCAAACTTAGGAACGGTAGTTTTGCATTTGTTTATATAGAAGGCAACAAGTGTCTGTTCCTATATAGTATTTAGACGTCTTTGCAGAGTAGACTGCAGCAATGCAAGCGGCACTTGCTGATAAATATTCATAAACTTATAAACTTTCTTTTCTTTTCGGGACATTGTAAAAAGCTCTTTAAGCATCATTCCCAAAGAAAAAAACAAGTAGCAACTCACCTTAAAGAGTGTGTCTACATTAGAACACTATCCATATAATTGAATAACAACTCGCGCGACTTTCACATAAAGCACACTGGAATGACACTCAATATGGATATAAAATTCACATTGAGACATTTTACACTATTAATGTGTCTGCTTTTGTAGGGTCGACAATTTTTATTTACATTATCACTGACTTAATACATATGTTTGTACTAATTTGCATTTGTAAATAAGTAATTTATATTAATCGCTAAAATCTGTATGGTTTGCCGCAAGGGAGACAACGCAAACGAAATACTCTTAATGAAAATATTATTGTCTCTCATAAATTTACTCTTGCTGTTAATATTAAGTATAACTCTTAAACAAATTGAGTTATTGACTATACGGTTATAAAAACTTCGTTTATAGCATTTTTATCAAGCTATTTCAGCAAAATATTGCCTGGGTTTTATGTCCATTTAATCACATAGTCAATGGGTATTGGTGTAAACGTGAATTATACCACAGTAAAAACTGACATGAAACGTAATATGTGAAGCTTTATTTTCGTATAAATTTGACCTCATTTTCGTAATTTATATGTAACTATTTAACACTTTTAATATTTGATGACAGCTGATTTTCATAAGGTAACCGATATATCTAGAAGATTACAATATGGTATTTTTAATTACTGAAAAACAAGTTGTGTGAAGACAATAATTGTCATCATAAACTAACTGAAACGAAACACATTCATATACATTATTAAATAATAACCTAAAGAATATAAAATTAAAACTAAATAAGCCTTTTCATAAAGAATACAGAAAAGCAGAAATAACAAGTCATAATTTATGACAAAAGTGCTTTAGGGACATATATATTTTTTCTTTGATAGTTTGGAACGCTGACAATAACAGATCTGTAACATCTTTTGTCCTATGAGATTTATGAAAAAATGCTTATATAGAATCTCTTTTCCTTCAATTAGCAACATCATTTCGTAACCTTCATAATGTTGAAATATAAACATATTTGAAAAAAAAATATTTTCGTTGAGCCCTTGGAATTAAGAAACTGAAGCATTTTTATTCGCGAAAAAAGTTAATTTTTATTAATTACAAAAGATAATATATGCCAAGACAGCAGAGTTTCAGGTTTCAAAATCTCCAATTCTTTCAGATGATCAGAACAGAGATGCATTGGGTCCCTTACAAAATTTATCCTTTCAAGAGAGGAATTTCTTGAATTTCATAAACGCCCTAAAAAGATGAAACTGATAATGTATTTGAAGTTAGCAAATTATACAAAAACATAATTGAACACACTAAGTGCTTGTAGGATTTTTGTAAGCAGCTGTTTTTATCTTAAACAGAAGTATCGACATTGGTTTCATTTTTATGCATCTGGAGATGAAAAATAATAATAAATCATATCATATCTTAAATATGAGATTACCCGTTATTTGATAATTTCTAACATATCGTTATGAGCTGAAGCATTCAATTTCACTAATTATATAACACTTAATTATTTACGTCAGTACTAAAAGATATGAAATTATTTCCAATAATAATTTTCAGATTCCGAAGTAAGGGTCTTGACTTATCTTTTTTATGCGAAATATACTGAAGCAACAGCTGTTGGGCTAAAATGGTATGGAAAAGGTATGTCTCTATTACGTTGAAGGTACTGCACTTGAGAATTTATATGTAGGTTAACTGTAAAACTCAACTAGTTGACTATGATATTTCCGATAATACCATTTTTTTTTATTTTTAAGACACGCTAAAATAACTTATGCGGTAGCATCAATGTACTTAAAAACCTTGAAGACAGAATTCACAATAAACATTTAGGAAAACTGGAAAATACAGGACCTCCGGAAACTGTTTCTAAAAACCACGAATGTTGAAACAAAAATATCCTTCTGTTTATGCTTATTTGATTCAATTTGTATATTCGTTCTCTTAAGATTTCTGAGAATTTTTAGTTTTCAAGTAAATAAGTATGAAGATCACGTTATTTTTTTCGTTGGAACAAACCCGACTTACAGAGTGTACGTGTTAAATAAAAATCTCAAATTTTAGGATTTCCTCATTTTGTTTTTAAAAAAATGGACCAATCAAATCGCCGGAATTTTGTCAATTGGAAAATTTCATTGATTTGAGAAAAATCTCAGTTTGAGACATTTTAGTAAACTGATACTGGATGTATTTCTGAAAAGTAAATTTTATGCAGTGATTTTACTATTTAATTAGTAAAAACTTGTGGTTCGAATTGTAAATAATAACAAAATACTTACATATGTCAATATCTACTGTATCTGAAATATATTTTATACAGAAACATTAAGTTTACTATTCAGTGATATTTCATTAGTACCTACTTCTATGAATATACACAGGTATCCAATGTAAACAAATGCCACAGGACATATGAACAAATCCACAATTATTATTATTAAAAATGAAAATTGTGACATGTAATAACCTCAAGATAATGCATTTACATATCTTTGAATTGTAATGCATGTTTTAGAATGTTTTTACCTGTTAAAATCGCCAAGGGTGACTGTACATATTAAATAAGGCTTGAAAAATTTATAAATATGTATTTATTGTGTATTGTCGATAATGTAAATTTTATTGAATTATTCAATACACAAGAACAAATAACTTCTGCAGCTGTGCATAACAGGGAATGCAATATAAGCCATTACTCTTGTAGATTTATTTCATTTTATTAAATTCGATAAATCATTAAACCAAAATTATAAATCTGTGAATAAAATTTTCCCAATAAAAGTGTTGAATGAGTTGGAGATACAAGTTGTACATGTACCTGCTTTCTGAGCTAACTGAAATAAACAATGCGTTTTACTGATAAAACTTCAATTTAAAAAGGAAAAACAAACTGCATATGCATGTATAAACTGCTTATTTAGAATATAACTTTTTTGCACTCGCAAGAGAATCTACTTTGAATTTATAATTTAATTTTTATTGACCGCTTTCCTATCAGTGCAATTTAGTTAATTCTGTCTACCCGATGATTTCGCTAATTTTCACATAAATAAAGTCCTCGGACTTATTGTTGAGAAACAATAAGCTACGGTCATCTCGTGCCCACAAATCACAACCGTGATAAAAATATATTTGCATAGGGTGTTGGGAACAGTTATAGATTTTCTTGCATTGATTTCATTATCTCGTAGAATATTTCTTTCATCTGTATTCCAAAGTTTCCTTTCGTATGATCAAAGCGATGATTACATGAAATTTCCCATTTATTTTAGTGATGATGTAGAATCCGGAACGAACATCGGACTGGAAAGACCCGTAAATCACAAACCAATTTGCACTACCTAGCGATTTGTTTACTGTGCGATAAAAATTCAATCTCGCATATCTGATAGAAAGTTATGCTGAGAAATCCCACTTTTATTTCCCAACGATTTATTTCTTTTTCAGTCATAGTTTAAGCCTTTTCCTACATATCATAATATTTCGCCTTAAATAAGGTCGTATTTTATCTTAAAATAAAGAAGATGTTTTCAAAACTCGCATTTCAAAAAACTTAAAAAGACAAAAGTGAAATTCATAAATCAAAATTTATCGCATGTAACGAAATATTTAGTGTCATTTTTATTTTCAGCTTTTAAACGTTTGAGTGAACAGGAGAGTGGAGGAAAAATGAAATCATACAAGCGTTTATGCGTATCGGTATTTCGCACCTGGTTCAAAACACACAGATACCATCAAAGATACAACCTTTATGAATATTAAACATTAAAATTGTTTGCCTTTAGAAATTCAGCAGGAGTATAAACATCTGAAGGATATTCAAGTCAAAATTAGATAAATTTGTTTTTACTTAGTAACCTTAGCTAAAATATACTGTCCTACTTTTCACTCCTATAGCCTTTAATAATTTTTTTTAAATATCCAACCAAGGAAGCAATATTTTGACCATATATGCAATACCAGTCTACAAATATTCAATTAATTTAAAACCTAAAAAATATAAAAATGATATATATTTTCAAATATTGCTGTAGTTTATCATCTACAAAAATTATAAAGTCTGTAATTTCACATGCAGAGAGTCTAGAAAAAGGTACTGAACAAGACTTTTTTTTTCATTTATTTCCGTGTGTTTGATCAGCTTTCCAAAGTTGATTAGACACCCAAGGTAAATTCTTAATGCCTTGATTACAATGGAACACATTTTGACCTTTTCATACATGTTGTCAACTATTGTTTGTGATAAGAATTTATGTCTTTTCTATAATTATAGCATCCATTTTGAAGATTAGGGCAGAAGTCCCATAACTTGCGCAATACTCCGATGGGTCAAATTAATGGGCAG
Organism: Botula fusca; assembly: GCA_028566455.1. Taxonomy (NCBI): domain Eukaryota; kingdom Metazoa; phylum Mollusca; class Bivalvia; order Mytilida; family Modiolidae; genus Botula; species Botula fusca. The sequence goes on along the minus strand of JAOXYH010000032.1, from coordinate 1,494,953 downwards.
TAATTAATGATAATGTTTCACAAAACAGTCGGAAGTGAGTTGTTAGCTAAAGGACAGAACCGGACTTCGGACGTCAGATTTGTTTTCCAGTCCAACAAGTACACTGATAAATAGGTTGTGTCCAAAAGAACAATTAACGAGGAATTTTTATAGGTTAACTTTCCAATGATGTTTACCTGCGGCTTTCTTTAATGGTCTAAAAATATATTCATTTTGAAATTAAAAGATTAGAGCTTTGCCACGAGACCCTTAACAATAAAAGATGTTTATCTAACTTAATGTGTAATTTTTAAAAGAAAACAAAAATTGAAATTGAATAGAATTATCGTTTTGATGTTATCAGATTAAGCTATGTTGACAGTTTTTATCAATTAAAACATGTTTAAGTGTGATTTGCCTCGCAAGAAAAGCATAAACAATATTTAATTTGAGTATGCTGTTTATAAACATGTATAAATGTTTCACAAATGCATGTATACC
>JAOXYH010000032.1:1463975-1475578 GCA_028566455.1 Botula fusca | reverse complement strand
AAACTGAAGATTTATATATCAGGTCACGGTGCCTTTCGATGAACGTTTAAAGATAAAGTATGAGACGTTCGGGCTCATTCAGTCCTTGGTCAAACATCAGCATGAGTAGCAGCTATAAGCTTTTATTGTTTCAAGAACAGAACGGCACGAAAAGGGCCACTGTTGGTTTCACAGGGATGCCGAGATGTTTTAGTTGTATTAGCACAAAAACTACACTAATATACACCTGCACCCATAAGAGGTTCCACGAGCCAAAGTGAGAACAGACAAACGAATTGAACCAAGTTGAACCGCACGAACTCCGTGAAAAAGAAAGACCAGTAACCATAGCAACACTCATCTTGTAATTCAATGTCACCTGTTCTATCTTTTGCGCGAAATGTATACCTTGTATATTGGAAACTGGGATGTCGTTTATCCAGCTCGTGATGGCAATCATAAAAGATCACACTGGGATGACTTCAATTTGGAATTGTCAAACCCCTGGCAAAGCAGTTCTTTCTGTCAAGAGCTTCCCTCTGTCCACTGTCACTGTAGATTGAAAGCCACTTTCTGCAACTTATTTTCCCTTCATCGTGGCGACCAGTTTTAATGGCTGCGGAAGCCACAGTGCCTAGAGGGAACTGCATACCTTGGGCAGGTAACCGACAACCCTTATCATTTGCGAGTCGAGTACACCATTTTTTGTTCTTTACAAGAGATAATAGCTACAGTGATTGTACAGGTAGGAGTTAACTACTACCTAACCACTCGGCCACCAGCCCCTGGCACATATAAATGCAGCGTATGCAGGAGAAACCGGTATGTTAATGTTCAACGGAAAGTAACATCGACAAAATCAAACCTGTCCCCTTTTTCATAGATCAAAGGCTTTATGAGTCCGTTGTAAATATCAATGCTAAGGTAAAGCACAGAGTGTTTAGTGTAGTTCTGTACCAGTGGTTCTTAATATCAAGTGGACCTGGATAATGTGATCAAAGTACTCTCTGAATGGTTCAGAGACAGAGCATCATCAATATATCTTAAAGACAAATGGTAAGATTAAGCATCCCTTTGGTTTAGATTTTGAATGAGGTCTGCTTCTTTGGCATAGAGAAACAAACCATCCAGATTGGGACACATTTCGTTCCCATTTGAATTCCAACCGCCAAATGAAATAGGTCAGGGAAAAACCGTCGTTCGAGGGTTAATTGAACACTGAACATCCAGGGACAAAGACAAAGCCAAGAATTATACAGAACAGACAAAACCAAAATGAGCACCATATAATACCAAAAACTAAATGAGTAACTTCGGCTCTACCAAAAAAAAAACAAAAACAAAAACAAAAAAAAACAAAAACAAACAAGCAAACAAACAAGCAAACAAACAAACAAACAAAGAAACAAAAAAAACACAAAAAAAAAAAAAAACAAAAAACAAAACAAAACAAAACAAAAAAACCTGTAGCATGGACCAGATATACCGCTAGGGTTCGCGTCCTCTGCTTTTCTAGAAACACCCGCCAAGTAACTCATGTTAGATCCGGGAACGGAGAAGGAGGCTGTAATGACGGGAACAAGTCTTTTCTACACGTTTATGATGGTGGCCGTAGAGACTTGTATAGATGGAATATAGCACTGATCCAGAAAATATTGCCAGAAAATGTAATGAACATGAAAAAATCCCTTTATTGCCTTATCATTCAAAATATTAATCATCACTAGTCATCAAGTTTTCTTTCGAACGTGTTTTCTTTTTCTTTTTTTTTCTCTGTTTGTTTGTTTTATTTTTTTTTTAATCAAAATTCTACATTTCTATTAGGACTTTTTTCCTCCCCACATTTTTGTTAGCATAAAAAATCCATTTTTTATCTAAATTACTCAATTTTCCATTAAATTAAGTAAAATACATCAATTATAATCGCAAATATTTAAATAATTTGTATTTTATTCAACCTCTTTTGTTGTGCGAGATAAAAGCACACATTTCTGTGGTATTTCATAGAGACCTTACCGCACACAAACATGGAATACACATTATCCAGTTCAAATAGCGCAATATTGTTGAAAATCAAGTGCCATGCTGACGGCAAACCAAGACAAATGTGTTTTGTCCTTTGTAGAAATAATATGATCTTTCAAGAAACATATTAAGACAGCAGGGAATCGTATTGCTAATTTGAAGGTAAAGCCGTTTATCACATTGACTGTAGCTAAATGACACATCAAGATTTTCATAAATGCTATAAGAGAGACTGAGAACAACTTGTACCAGATATCACACACTGCTCCTCATGAGAGGTCGACAATCGAAAATATAAAACTTTGCCTTTAATACACGAAAGACGCATTTCTGTATTGTTAAGCTCTCCCAAGTTGCAAAAGTCTACCTCGCCTCTTTAGCCAAGCCAATACCTGCAATGCTGTACTGTGATATCAAGAACGAAGGACTCAATGCCACAAGAGTCTAAACTTGAATAATTAAACACAACACACAAACAAACAAATCATTTACAATGTACATGTATTATTAAAACCTTATGCAGTACAACGAAATTTATCGTTTACATCCCCATGTTGAACTTACATTCAAGACAGTTGAAGCATTGGTTATTTTCCGTGAGAAATACTAGTCAGTCCGGTAATATTTCTGTGGACAAAAAGTCATGATCTCCTGACCGAAATACAACAAAATTATGTTTGTTCATATACTGTATATCAACTGGGTATACCTTACAATATAGAACACGGAATATTAGGTTTGATAAGACTTCAGATGGACATTCCTTAACTACATCTATCACGAAAAGACAAAAAGTCCAGATTTCGTTTAAAATGAGAGATGCAATTGTGTACACCTAACAGAAGTGTCTTGGTTAGGAATACTGTTCGAAAATACGTTCTTTGAAGCTTACAGCGAAAGGATAATCTTACATAAATTAATTCCACTTTCTTATGAATCCATGCATGTATAGAGACACAGAAACATTCATTATTGTACTGTAATTGTACTTATTAAAATGAATATACAACGTATATGTATATGTATTTTGTTTGGTTTTTTTTCCCCAACATATTATGCATTTAGTACATGATCTCAGAATTTAATATGCTTGTAATATTAGGCATAACTACATGCATCTCTAAATTTGATCTTTTTTCTTTATCCCCGAAACTGTGTCAACTCCCTGTTATTTTTCAAACAAAAAAGATAAAAAATGCTCTTGTTGAACTTCCGATAAATAAACCTTTGTCATATTGTTGGAATTTATTAGCATACAAAATCCCACCAAAATATTTTACTTCTAAATAATCAGCGATAACACAAAGAAACTGCCACTAGAAAACAGTCAACGGACGATATGGAATATGTTTTGCTATCTTCAAGACGCAAGTGAATATATTTTCGTGGGTAAAATGATCTATGGGGTTATCACGTAATAATTACATACAGTTAATTTATAGTTTCTTATCTGGTTTCTACGGCATTTACATCAAGTTGCCATAGATTATTTTCGCAAGTGAAACATTGCAGAATAAAAGTGTAACCCTTTGTTACTTCATGTCAGTCTTTGCCTTAATAAACAACGTATGGTGCAAGGTGTGATATGTGTTTCTTTTAGTCAGCCAACTTTCCTCCTTCTCTGCTGTTTCACTTAAAAGCCTCACCGGATCATCTTAAAGGTTTTTCGACTTTTTATCCAGATTGGCATAATCCTGATGTAGAATTAAATTTTAAAAGCATGCGATTCAATAAATCTCTTTTGTTTGTTTGTTTGTTTGTTTATACAGGTATGATTCAAGTTCAGAGCATGTTCAAGTCACTCGGTACTGGTACTGGTACTGGTAGTAGGCTTGAAATATATCAGCATTTTTTGTTCCGAAACCAAGCATTTAGCTGGGATGTCACTTTGTTTTAATTAGGTATATACATGTAATGAAATAACATGTTCTAAAAAGTTTTTCTTACATTCAATGCAGTAAGCATGGCACAGCTCAGGCTCTTGAATCTTCAACAACATTTTTTCTGCGTCACAAATGGAACAATTAGTTAAGAAGAACTTGCAATAAAGGACCCATAAAATCTCGGGCTTTTTTCACTCTATTTTGACTGATATCAGGTTTACGTCAAATGGTAGGAGGCCATAAAACCGTCAATGTTTAACAACATTTAATAGCATGGCTAAACTTATTTTACCGTAAATGGACGGATTTCCTACGAATATCTCTCCGTGCCCTATACGAGTTTAAACTTTCGCCGAACATTTATGGGATAAAAGTGAAAGGGATATTTAGAATCTGTCCATCACCCACGAAATAGCATAATAAATCAGTCGTTAATCTGTAGATTAACAAATTAAGGAAGATAATTTCTAAATATGACGGTTGCAATTTCCTGATCAGATGCAGTGTTTAAAACCCTTTACCAATTATATGGCTGAACACAGTACTTACGCCGTCTATGCGGGATATGGGAACTAATTTAGCGCTTCTGCTCGGAAGCGTTTAACGTCCCTTTTTAAAAAGAAATTAGACTATGTTTTGTACGCTTTTTATGTCCGTCTTAATACGCTTAAAGTATTTCCGGTTCGAGAGACAGAAAAATATCCGTTTTCATGAAAGTCATTTTTACTCTAAGTATTCCATTATCAAATACTTCACAAAAAAGTCCCGTGAACCCTTGAACTTGAAGTATCTACTATAACATATATGAAAGACTCGGCTTTTATGGCTAAAAATGACATAAGTTATACAATATCTTTTGAAGTTTCAAAAAAAGAAGGAAACTGAGAAAATTTTAGGCAATACATCAGTTGACCTTGGCAAAAGATCTGATTAATGTATTTTGTAACTAATTTATTTATTTCTTAACTGATAGAAAATTCATTACTTTAAGAATGTGAACGTATTAATCAACACGTCAATTCTAAAGAATATTTTGAGCAAAGAAGAAAGGAATAAAACGCAACTTTCACTAATGTTCTATGAACTGTCTCCATTGCGATCGGACGATATTTTTCAATGACGCTCACGCGCGCCGTCTGCAGCTTCGTGAATGTATATAACATATGTTTTAATGCTAATCTCGTAGAGTTTGTCGTCATCTCGTTTCACCTCGTAAAATAACGTTCCACACCATAAACTATCTTCTCGATTGTTTCTTGATAAAGCCTATGTGGTCATGTTCTTCACCCCTCGGGAGGTTTCTTATTAAATCAGTATTCTAGAGCTTCGGAAATTGACTGTCATATTTTAGATAAATTATGTGCTGCACTTCCGATTTTGATGTTGATAAACGTAATATATTCGTCTCTCTGATATATGAGAATTTGGTGAGACCTTATTGTTGCTGAGGTTGTCACGACGACTTACTGTTGTATACTAATGAAGATGATTAGCACTTTGTAGTTCAGAGAAAAACTGCGTAAAAATGCTAAAAACTGAATCTTTATTGTGCCGCCTCCGTAGGAGAGGTCACTTCATCCGTCGTCGTGTTCGCGTGTTCGCACTTCATCCTACGTTCTGTGTCCTGCATCGTCCCGCTTTTACTTTATCCGCAAGTCCTCCTAATGACCGAATGAATTTTAATGAAAATATCAGAAATGCTTTTACATATGTTGTCCCCTATTTTAACGTGATTTATTTCGTTTGTACCAAGTAAGGACATTTGTGGACTTTTTCGTACAAGGCTACAATAAGAAGAGGGTAAAACTACTCATAGACAACTGAAACTCTCAAGAAATCTTTTTTGCCACATATTGAAAACGTGCACCTCCTATTTTGATTTGGATTATTTGATTTTTCCCAAAATTTGCCCAGTTTTGGACTTGTAAGGCGATAATGTAAAGAGGAGACGCGCAAGGTCCTATTAAATATTGCAGAATTAGACCCATCGCGTCTAGCAATAACTAATGAGTAAAATTATGCACAAACACAAATACATACTTTGAAGAGGTTCCTCCAATATGACAAACAAGTTTGGTGAGGCACATTCATAATTATCCCTGAAATGATGGAACTGTATCTTTTAACAAGCAAAACCTTCTGGACATAATGACCAGTTAAATTTATAATAAAAACAGAAGTGATACTCATCATCTAAGGCATTACATGTATTTCTTTATATATCATGTATGTTTATCAATTTGCCTACTTCGGTATCTGAATTTGAATGTGTGCATGTATCCTGGAAGTAAAGTTTTACGTAAAATTAAAAACAAGGTTTACAGATGATGTATCAAAACAATTTCTTTTACAGCTCTGACTGACTGAAAGGTTTATCTGATTGATGTTTTTTTTTATTTCTAAATCTTTGCTTATCTTATCAATAAAGATGTATTCATGACCATGATCAACAGTAAATTCCCTTCGAATGTATGCTCATATCCTTTAATAATGGAATTGGTATATTCAAATTCAATCGTTTAATTATATATATAAGTGATTGCGTTTTTATATGAGTTTACTGTAAATCTACCTAATTTCGGCCTGTCACCGATATTTGTGGTCGTCTTTTGAGCCTAACTACAACTTAAAAAAAACTTTTTCAGATGCGTATTGTCGGCCAGTCCCATGCAGTGTATCACAAAAATAACTATTTCTGTTCGTTCAATCAGAAGCCCTAAAACGGACGGGAAATCGTCCATAAGACGTTTACATGGTATGTAAAAAAGGGTCGAATAAGAATCAAGTAAAAAAGCGGGCCAGACTAGTGGCTTTATGATATTAATAATGCTTTGATATTCCATTTGACAGTTGGTTTTAGTATGTAACAAATAATCTATGAAACCATTTATGTAACATATAAAAATTGCTGGACTCAAACTATCCCATGTTCTGTGTCTGTTTAATACTGACTTTTTAATTAAAGCCATATACGGACAGTTGTAGAAACACAACCCAACTACTTGCGACCTTAGAGTATACATGTAAGTAACAACAGACTGACTTACTTAAATTTATAAAATTTGTGAATGTCACGAAATAAAGCCATTCAGAGTTTCCCACAGACAGGGTAAAACAGAGAAAATGAATAAAAATGTGATAATTTGTGTTGCAGTCTGCAAATAAGCACAAAGACCTACATATTTTATTTTATCATATATGACTTGTTAACGTACAGTGACTCTTTTACTGAATAAATTGTTATTCATGGAAATACTATTTTTACTGCATCCTGGCATTCAGTAACTGATGTGCACTTTTGAAACCAAACTATGACGAAATCAATTTTAAAGGAAAATCAATATAATTTTGCAAAGAAAATAGGTTCTATTACATATATTTTAGAATTGCAGGTTTCAAAATTCAGGGGATTTTATAAAAAAAAATTCTAAATGAAACAAATCCATCTCGCAAATGAGCACATGAAGGTATGTTGTTGAGGTATACACAGTCGATATGTAAATTTTTAACCAAAATTAACGGGATCAATACATTCAAAGTTTTCCTTTTCCACTAACCCGAAATACAAATTTTCAACCAAATTCGACTCTTCTAAAAACGGTCTTCTTTTTCGCTTTTTATTGTCGACAAATTTTGCGATTCTAGAACAGTGCAGGTGCATGCAGGCGATACATGTAAGTTGGTGACCTTGCATAGACTATGCACCGGGACTATGCATCACTTTATGATTATACATCTACACTGAACTGTTGACCGAGGAGTAATATATGGAAAGCCACTGATGGAAAAATGACTGATTTTGACAATTTTCTCCAAGAATGCATTATGGAATGTAAAATGTGAAAAATAGTGAATTAACCTGCATAGTTAGTTAGACAAAAGAACGAAAGTTACATTAACTATATAGTACTTCATATGAGACAGCAGCAGTGCTTATGTATCCATTCCAAATGGAAACATTACATTTTCACTGTTTTGCTATTCTAAGGCCTCAAATTTGGCCAAAACCTTGCTATAATGAGTACTTTAAAGATTTAAGATTTTATTTGATCTGCTAATATTTAGGTTAATTAGCAACTCTGTATGTATTTCGCTATACCTAAGAATATGAATAGACTCTTTGAAAGCATCTGGGTTTGGTGTAGGAGGCCAGGAGTGACGTACAGCTAGAGTCAATAGTAGTATCAATGTGAAAAAGCTAACTGTCCACTATTTTTGTCATATTTACCTTCCTTTGGTTCAATTGCCAAAAGTCTTTTGTTAGAAATTTCACGGGATCGACCAAAGTTTTAAATCGGAGGGCAATTACCGGAATTTTCATTGCCGCCTTCCGCAAGTTTTAATTCTTTATCTGAGATAAAATCTAAAAAGATCTTTAACAATTTAAATAAGGTCAAACTGTCAACTTTTGAAGACGTTACAAACCGTCTCGTCCAATGTGAATTATAGTAAGGCCTAAGTGAATGAAATAACACCCAAAATACGATTTATTTACTCCTTTTATAATGGTAACTGACAGAATATATACACCGTGCGCAATGATATCAACTTTTGTGAGGTAATCGGTCTATTTTCTTTTTCATCCTATGGATTTAAAACGTCTTTGCGATCAAGATAGCATTGAAATTGGTCCCTTTGATGTTTGAACCGTTGTTGGATACGGTAACGTAGATTGTCGCAGGAATGCAGTTTCCACTCGAGTTTTGTTTGAATTGTTATTTTAAACTAATTTACTGAATGTAGAGACAGATATTATATAGTACACGCGTGCTATTTGTGGACCGATTATTAAAATTCAATAGTGATTGGTTTGATATTGAAAGTAATCGTAAGAAAGAAGGGGAAGTTTCCCCGATAAACCGAATATCTGTTTTGTGAAAGATTTCCGGTAATTACAAGTTTCACTGTCGACTCAGTTGCTGTGTGCCAATTTGCCTTATCAATGTTTCCGTATACACAAATTTTGGATGAAACCGATCTGGTTTCTACAGCAGCTTTTGTACGTTCATAATCCCGTTTCCGTTCTTTTTTTATAATTTTTTTAGCGCAGTGGTTTGTACGCTTGACAGTTCCTACAGCTGATAAAAGCTAATGCTATTTAATTACCGCCTTTTCGAGTTTTCATCTGCAGCCCATGAAGAAAAAAAAATGTACTTTACGAACTCTTTTCCTTTAAAATACCATTCTACGCTTTGATAACGCTTATTAATATCCTTTCTACAAAAGGATGACGCTTGCAAAGAGTTTTAATGGACCTCTTGACTCGTTTGCTTTGTACGATTCTCTACAAATACTGCATACAAGATTGGTGTTGACATTATAACGTTGTGTTAAACAAGTTAAATGTTAAGAAATTAATTGTTTTACATGGAAATAAATTACTCTGTACCTAATCACCCACTTTGCTTTGGTGTATTGTAAGTTCATGGTTAATTATGCGTTTTATGTTTAATTTAAAGACCAAGTATGGACATGAATACGGTTTTACTCATTTATTTTTATCTGTATCCCACTCAGGCAGTAGTGGGAGAAAAGTTGACAGAAATGCACGATTTTGTAAAGTGTCGCATGAGATAGATAATGAGAAAATTTCAGAATTTAGTGCATATATCGTAAGGGTCAGAAATCACATCTTTTAATGTCAACGATTTAAGAAGATTACATATTATGTAAAAATTTAGAGAAAAAAAAAACTAATGCAACTTCCTGTATCAGTTTGTCACCCCATTCGTCCTTATTTAATAGAAGATGAACAATACTGAGAAACATTTTTTTTTCAGCAAGATTAAAAGCCATGTAGACATACTGTATATATCGCGTCTTCGTCAATAATCCGTTAATTTCTTATTAAACATGATATAAAGCCTTGGGAATATCAGTTAATAAGTTTTGATTTACTTGGAAATTTCCTGAAAAAAAATAATTATACTTTCAGTGTAGATAATTTTGATATTTTTAAAAATTATATTAAATTCTGAGCTCCGGGATTTGTCTGCAGTTTCTAATTTCAGTCATGTTCACTCAGTGTTGTTGACATTTGCTGACACACATTCGACGTGGAAAACTAAGCATTGCAAAGGTTGCATTAGGTGCCTCTTATTACTGATACTGATTTTTCTTCCTTGTATACCTGTTTCTTTTTCTCTTTTCTTTACATGAAGTTTACATGTAACTTTTCAACTTTTACATTTAATTATTTCCGCATGTTCTTGGTTTGGTATAATGTAACTGGGAGAAGACTTCATAAGTTGGAACAACTTTTGTCAATTTTGTCAAATAAAATAAACTATACACTAAGCTACAACTTCCAACGCATGCGTATGTATAAAAACTGAAAAGAGAAATGTTCCATTCAACTGTGTATCCAAATAATTGATGAGAGAACAAGAAAATTGCATCTAAATGGTTGATGAAATGTCTATATGGAAGGGAAAAATGTATATTTAGGAAAGAAATGTTGAGATTTGAGCAGTAGACATTATCCATGTTATCTCTCTCCTGCACAGCTCTGTACTTAGATGGTTTTGGCTTACATTGACATACATTTCTGCTCTTCAACAGTTTGATATTTGGTTTGGCTTTTCTAAGTTTAGACCCTGAAAATCACGTAAATCTGGTGCATCTAAAGTAATTTCATGGAATGTTTATCTAGATAGGTTATTGTTTTAAACAAAGTATGCAGTTTTTCAAGATACACTGTATGCTTTCCACAACCATCACAGTACTAATACAAGGAAAGAAGGGATATGGTCTATAGATACCACACTACAGGAACAGTCAACAGAAAGAAGGTTATTGTTTTACACAAAGTATGCAGTTTTTCAAGATACACTGTTTCCTCAACCATCACATTATTAAGCACACTATAGGAACAGTCAATAGGAAGTAGATTATTGTTTTACACAAAGTATGCAGTTTGTCCAGATACACTTGTTCAATCAACACTACATAAACAGTCGACAGTCGCCCCAACATGACACATTCTTATAAATGTAACCTTCCCCGCCTCAACTCTTAAAGGATGCATGTTAGCGGACAAACATCAAACCTTCCAAACCGTACCGTTGGTTCCTATATAGATCGATGCTAAACCCTCACGAGACACCAGAACAAATTAAAATCGTACATGCTCTCTGTATCAACCCTTATTTTTTCCACCACTATCTTGAGTATTATATCAATTCAACAAATGTCCTTTTCTGTTATATCCATACATATAGTCCTAAATGAATATTCATGAAGATATGATTTTTTATGTTCTTCAAGCAGTAACTAGAGGCTCACCTGAGCGTGTTTCGCTCACCGGGTATACCTGAACATTTAAAGGGTGTCTATATTTACAAGTTAAACAAAGCAAAATGTTGGCAATTTCTAAAACAATTCTATTTCGTTCATGGCAGTGGAACTGTCTGACGATTTTCATGTAACAGAGACGTTTGAAGAGCTTGATATCAGCCAAAAAATCAAAAATCATCAAAAATTTACGTTTCTTGGGGCTATAACTCATAAAAGGAGTCATCTGATGATTTTTGTGTAATAGAGACCTATGTAGAGCTGTTGATATTACCCCATATATGTGTTGCTTCAATGCACAGATGTAGTGTTAAAGAATTCTAGGGTGCTAGGGGCCGTTGAACTTCAGTGAGGTGTGAGCGTTTGCTCCGTGTTGAAGGCCTTACTGTGACTTTGAGATGAAGAACAGCAATAAAAGCGCTG
>JAOXYH010000032.1:1447951-1463875 GCA_028566455.1 Botula fusca | reverse complement strand
ACATTAGCATACATTCTTTTCTCAGATTGTGATGTTTTGAAGTTTTATAAATCGACCAAACAAGTGTTTGTTGTTCGTCCCCGCAGGATCTCGGTACAGAAAACATTTTAGTCAACAATTTGCCTTCTATATTATTCCATTCTTTCAGTGAATCCTCACTCGACCGGCACAAAATACGTTCTGTAAGGTAATATTATTGACAAAAACGGGGGTTTAATTTTCATTAAATTATTGACTTGAATGTAAACTGTTATTCAAAACAGTGTTGAATACATAAATCAAAAAAGGAAATATAAGAAACATACATTTCACAGTAGAGTGATTTCGCGTTTCATTTGCATGTAATCATTATAATTATAGGCAGATATTAATACCCTTTCGCAGGTGTGTTCTCATAGGTAAACATATTTTATTCCTGGTACGAAAAAGTTGAATTAACTCACGATGTAATAGATGTGTTGTGTATTGTAAAAGAGTTTGACATTTGGATAAAATTCCTGTGGGTTCTTTCCGTGAATATTTTTGTTTACTTGATATTTTTAATTATACTGTAGCAGTTTTAACTAAAAAGAAGAAACGCAAGGCAAAAATAGAAGAAATAAAATACTGTGTAAATATTCTAAAAAAAAATCGTTTTCCTCAGAAGTTCTATTTAACGCGTTTTCGTTTATACTGGTTTTTCTGAATCTTATATAAAATATTTATTTAAATAATTTTAAGGCACATAAGCCAGGAGTGTCAGTGTTGAAACTGACACAATAAATTTAAACATTCTGCACGAATTAAAAATAATAATACAATAAAACACAATTTACTTCCAACAAGATATTTCATTGATAATAGGTTTCTGTTACAATTAACAAATCAACATTCCTTAATTTAATTTTCTCATGGTATCCCTTAAGACTACTTTGGACTTCAGTAAACAGTTTTACTTAAATAAAATCTTGTAGAAGTTAACACAAAATGAAGTTAATATCTTATTATTTTCAAACTTGGCATTTTTATGCTTCTTATCGGAGTTAAACTGCACTTAATTCACATGAATATGGCACAAGGATTCCGTCGTAAAATGTCATTTTCTATTTCCCCTTTTTAAAAGAATTAAATTTTTGTAGCCGTTTAATGCGTCTGTAATGTCTGTTCAGTGCAATATGGACAATTTAAACGCTTATTTATACATGTAAAACTGATTATTTACAGATTTATACATGACACATTTAAAATGCTATAAACTGAATTATTTATAATTGCAGTTATTTAAAAAATGCTGTAAGCTGAATTTTCTAATCTTTAGAATGAATAACAGAAGAGAAAATATTTTTCCCTTTCAATTTATGTCGACCTCTTGGTTTTATTATGTAGAAAATAGAAACAAAAGAATATGTAAAAACAAAATTAAAAATATGCAAGTGCAGAAACGAACACAGCAGATTTATTCTGAGGCACGCTCCAGTCAAGAAACCTTCAACATGAGGTACAAAATTTAATTTTGTTCTGAAACAAGCTGTTTCGTGCAGACACGGGGAATTTTCACATTTTACAATAAACAACACGGAGAAAGTTATTGATTGGCGCTGATGGTTTAATTGTGAAAAAGTCAGAAATAATTAGTTGTTCAATATAGCAGCATCGGTTTGAACTATTTTTTGCCCATTTGCTCAATGATTTCACAATCTGTCGGCAAGGAGTATGTCGCCATCGTAATGCAGTACTGCAACCTTTCAGATTTTACGCTGCATTTCACGTGTTTTCTTGTTTAATGACCTCAAAATGGATTTTCTATTTGTAAACTTGTCATCAAAAACAATGAAAAGTCGTTATGAGAAATAGATTTTAAGGGAAAAAGTTGATATAATCTCTAATGACAAAATCGAGTTTGATTAAGATTTCATAGAAAAATGATATGCCAAAAACATATGTTGTACCCTACTGTTTGTTTACATTTGAAGGAAAGTGAAACCTTACGAATACCATTTCATATACTTCATATATATTTGAGGACTTGAAAAGCATTTGTTATTCGATAAAAAGCTTCCCTACTCCCATCCCCTAAAATAAAATAGAAAATAATAAAATAAATAAAATAACATTATCGATTATACAAGCATACATTTATTGTATGGAAATATAACATAAAAAATGTTGAAAATTAATATCTTTATCGATTTAATATCTTTTGATGTCAAATATTCCGGTTAAAAATTAACTAGAATATGGAAACATGTGGCATATACTAATAAAATTTTAGCACACACAAGTCAAAATATACATAAAAACAAAATTTTAGATCGTTAAAAAAAACATAAGTAAATGTATATTTATATGAATGAATTTACTGCATATTAAGAGAAATAGGTTGACAATATTTTATTGTGAAATTAAGTGTCATTTGCACCAGTGCAGTTTGGTCAATAAATGTGGCATTACATCTGTAATTAAAAGCTGTAAAATCTAAATAAACTCGTGCGATAAAACTTATAGATATCACTTTCTCCATCTCGTTTTATTGCTCTTTTACCGCTGATACTATCACCAGAGAGGGGTCTAAAGTCTTAAAATGAGAATTAAATTTTATTTACTCAGTTGACCTCTTGTACTGTTTTTACACCTAAAACCCGATGAACTCCGCCATAAAGATTGTTTACATTCTGTTCGGAATAAAAAGTGAACTTATCGCCATTTTATGTGTGTTGTGTGGAATGATGATTTACATTTTTCAATAAATTATTTTTCTTTTATTTATGAAGTATATTTCATATTTGTGAACAGAATTAGTTGTAAATTGCAGGTATCTGTAATGCAGTAAATCTGAACATTTGAATGATATGTTATTAACATGCGTTAGTGTGTTTACATATACATTTGATGTATATTTACATAAATTCCACATAAACAAACTTGTTGCAAGATATATACTGACTTTACCAAAATAAATATCGAATAAAAAATTGTGAATGATTATAATGATTCGCGATATTTTTATTTTTTAAATATGCACTCAAATTTTAAATAATCTACTTTTTGTATAATCTATTTTAACTTTCGATACATTTTAAAATAGGAATTTATAAATATCCTAATTTTACTGAAATAAATCTTATATATTATTTACAAACAATAACTTACCAACTATCCCCATCCACGGGTAAAAGGGTGTGGGTGGTTCGCTCCCTGAATTCTGGTTCTGTTCTCCCTTTAAGTTCTTCTGCAACATCAGGGGACAGGAGTCAGCATTCGACGAATAGGGACTGGTACTGTTGTGTACGGAGTCTGGAGAACCTGACTGAACTCCATGAGGAGGAGGACTCCAGTTTTCTGTACTGCAGTTACTGAAGGATCTAGAAACTAAATTGTCCTCGGATTGATGTGCGGGAGGGGGCTGAAAATTGTTATTTCTCCCTCCATGTTCACTGTTTCCTGAAGAATTCTGTCTCGATTGAGAGTCATGACTATGGTGATATGAAGAATATCCATTTGGTAACCGATGATGTTCAGAATTAAAATTATTATTATGGTACGCAGATAACTGATCAGCAAATCTTGATGCTAAAAATCCAAAATTGTTCGAATTATAGCCAACATTGTGCGACATATGCGGATTTTCTGAAGAATATTGTGCAAAAAACGACGCTGGATAGTAAGAATTCATTTTCCACTTTTTCTCTTATTTTCTTATTTTTACCCACTACATGACCTCAACAATAAAATAACCTGTGATTTGTGTTCGTCCATACTCAATGTCGGCCAAAATAAATCATTTGCATAGAAATCAGAGCATAGTACAATTAGCCAATCAGGACGCGTATTACAAACGTAAGTTGATCCGTTGACCGAATCACACCCTTTCTATGTGAATGGAAATAAAATGACTATTTCTATTCAAATTTGTTGTTTGTAGCTCCCAAGTTAACGAGCAATTTCATTATAATCCTAAAACAGCTCTTAAATTGTCGAAATAATCAATTGGAATCGAATTGGCTACATAAAAGTTGATTTTTATACATTATTTAACACATAACGAGGCAAAAATTAGTATTGATATACGGAAAATGTGTAGATTTACAGGTGATATTCAATTCTCAGTGATCATAAACTTGTGTTCAAATTCAACAAAGACAGGGAATAAAGATTATTTAAATTTTTCATTGTTTAATAATTATCTCAAATTGGATAAAATTACTTTACATCTCGCCTAAAGAATAGAATATTGTACTTCAAGAATATCAATTGCCAAAGTTCCTATAGATAATAAAACATATAGAAAACTTATACAACGCATATATTATAATAACACTCACATGGAAATAAAATATTTTTCTATGACAGAAAAACAATAAAACGGAATATTAAATGAAAGGTAAAAATTTATTATATGGAAAGTTTATATATTTCATTATTTCATTAGGAAAGGTTAATTTAGCTCAGTAAATAAAAATTATCTTTAAATACTCCAAAGTTACCCTGCCTACGATTTTAAATCAAACGAATTCACCATATTAGATAAATTTATTGTTCGTCTTGATCGAGTCGACATTTTTATGACTTTTGGTTCTTTATGACAGAATCAGACTTGTAATATAGTACTCAGCTACAAGGAAAATTTTCTTGATTATTTCGGAAGACTTCCAAACGTTTTTAGCAATTTCTTATAAATTTGTAATAAGAGGCTAGGAATAAATCATAAAATTAATTTTCTTTGAATGGCGTTGGCGAGAAATTAAAACTTTCCTGTCACCTGGGTTGTAAGTCACCATGCAGAGTTACCATGGAATATTTAAATAAAACTCAATTCTGATCATTTTTCTGCGAACATAAATCAAATTCACAAACGAGAACAATTTCATACTAAAACGCTCCTATTATTCAACACTTTGAGTTTTGTTTGCGAAACAATTCTTGAAAATAGGATGCGCACTCAAAAATGACAGTTTCTGGTGTAAAATGTGTTTTTTGAGCTCCATTATAACAAATGTTTGTTATCCATTTATTTTCCAAAATCACCACATTCAGAAAATTTAATTAACCACAAAATTGATGAATGTGAATTTGTAAAACATGCTCTCGTTGCTTTTAGATGCACTGAAGTTGACCATTTTATGTTCTTATGGATTAAAGAGTTAGCATTGAAATCATATTCAACATGCTTGTCGCCACGTTTCAGGCATCATTTCTTGCAAGGGAGTAGTAAAGAAGACATTTTAAAACGATTTTAACGCCAGTTCACTGAAAGACAAATCCTATTTGATTTATTGCTACAAAAGTGTATTGCTTTCAAAATCATAAAAACGTCTACATCTGACATCTACGTTGAAAGTGTCCTCAAGAAAAAGGTCTGACTGTTTGTTTCAGTGCATCTTATAACGTCTTATTTTTATAATAAGTCAAGCAATCAATATTAGGTCCTGAGGCTCCGACCATAAATCAGCCATTCCGAATTCCATCGCCAGACCTAATGCAATTCGATCGAGTAGTTTCATCCCTGATGAATTCTGTTTCGTAGTTTTCTTCTACAGTTTAGATATCCAATTTTGTCTAGGGTCAAATAAGTTATTTTCACTGACCCTAGTCGCATTAGAACATGGGTCCGATCAATGTCCGTAAATCTAGCATTTGCAATGGTCACTATGTGGTCGGAATTTTATTGACATGCTGCCGAGCGATTTATGGGGCTTTGTTTCACAGACTATTTTAACGAAAAAGAATTATCTCGGACATATAAATTGTAACTTACTTTACCCACAGATTTATATCAAAAGCATAAAAAGAAAATTATTTAGAAACAGTATCAATTTCTTGTGGTTGGCGCAAATTCATTAATTATATAAAAAGCCAAATTTATAGAAATTTAAAGACGTTAACATATGGTGTTGGCTCGTGTAATCCTATAAAATCCATTTGTCATTTCTTTGTATTGAAATTCACTTGTTGAAAGATTTTTATTTTTTCTGTTTCATGTGTCATAAGTATAAAAAAATCAACAAAACACACTGTGTATTCGATAAAATGACACTGTCATCTTTTTAACTTATCCTTGTTTTGTTGGTCCAATTGGCGCTGACTTTTTGTCAGGCACTGCGGGTGGACAGCGCCACTCTGTCAAATGTCATTTAATAGAAATCTAAATTTTAGTAATACTTAAAATGACTTCGAATTTTCACTGTAATTGTAAAAAGTATTTTTCTTTTTCATTATGATCATTAAGTCGTACCCGACATGATGAAAGTAAGCAAATTCAATAAATACAACAATTTACGACAAATTATATTCCAAAATGTAAGTTTCTCTCTGAATACAATAAAATTAAGTTTTACGACAATATTTGTCAATATAAAATTCTGCATTACAAAAAGAATGTAATTATTTTGTGAGTTATTCAAATAATTGCCAATACCATTTTGTTTCCATGGTAATCAAGTACAAAGAGTAAATTTCAAGTTCGCTAAGTGTGATCTAGAATTGTTATGAAATTTGATATCCACACAGTGTATTCCTCTGATGTAGATTTCTACATGAAAGGGAAAAATGTCAATTAACTTATTGATTTTTTTCATCGATTTACTATATTTAAAGTACGACAGTTCACTCACAAATAAAAATAAATTAATACGTAATGATAACCAAAAAAAAAAAATAAATAAATAAAATAAAAAACAAAATAAAAAAACAAAATAAATAAATAAATAAATAATACTAAGGTTTACTTCTGATATTAACATTTTCTTTTTGTATTACATATTAATTTTTGTTGTACAGCAAATACTGGAAAAACGGACATTCAGAAAATGCAGAAAATGTTAAAAGGTTAGTTTAAGTGGAAGAAACAGAGAACGCCGCCCCAAGAAAGAAAGAGGTAAAATTAAGAGTTGAAAGAAATCTGTAAGACTGTTAGAGAAAAGGGATGAACATGGCCCTATCCAAGTGACCCTCAGAATCGAACAGTGTACAAAATAAATCACTCGCTCGGTTCTACAGGGTAAATAGGACAAGGTTACCTCCTCAGAATATTCAGTTTAATAGTTTGAAGCAATTGAGATAAAAAAAATTTGTTGATTAGAAGAAAGTAAGATTTTTTAAGTTAAAGGTTTAGAAAAAATTAGAGTGTAATCCATAGCCAACCACCCCTCACCCCTTACTGAAAACCGACAAGAAAAGGATATAGAAAAACAAAGTTTTTTTTTTTTTTTTTTTGAATTATTGAAATTTATTTGCCAATGAAATCAACGCATTGTGACATCATGTTCTACATAGACCTGAGTACTATAACCTTGATTTTATATAATGTTTATTGCATTCAAACAATCTTGTACATTTATAGTAAAGTATTCAAATTAAAAACATTTTTACAGGTAAAACGAATAAATTTAACAGATATTTGGGTCAGGTAATTTCTCTCTAAACCGCCATAAGACAAAAATTGTCGAATGACAAATAAGCTCTACTACAACTTGATATTTTTCCGTCGATAAATACAAACATGATGTGAGGTTTTATAAGTTTTGGGGTGGCCAATGGGATTTTAATGTCATTCCGCAACTTATATTTATCAGAATATGTGTAGTTTGTCGACGTTAGGGGCTAAAATATAGATCACCCTGCCGTGTTAATTTGACAGAATAAATAATATAAACAGAAGCAAGAACATCCGACGTTTTATTATGACTACTGCTATAACATTTTACATATACCCTACTGTTAAAATGGCCGACCTTTGAATCGAGTGCAAACTTGGGCGTAGGTATATAGCTTTTTTCGCTCTGTCGGCGGCCATGTTTAATTCAGTAAGAGCCTGCGGCGTGGAACGAACAGCAGTTTTCAGTGATAAGCTTAGTAGCAGTTAGTATTTTGTGTTCAATTATATAGTTTTTAAGTTAACATGCAATAAATGTTCAAAATATGCTTGTAAATTTCAGCAATTTACAGCTGTAAATCAGTCAGAAATCAACAACTTTGACTGGAGGACATGGTAAAAACGTCATAATGTTGAAAATCAATTTTATTAAAATGTTCAATGAAGATATGTTTCGCCTTCTGGGGTGAAACTATGAGTTTATTTGATTTATTTACGTAAAATTAATAATTTTCACTTCGAAAATGAATAACAAAAATATATATATTTTTTTAATTTGAATAACTGGTAAAATGTCTAACTTTTCATTCTTTTTTAATTGTTTAATTTTCAATAATAAACCAGAAAATAAATCAATAAAAGCACTTGAAACTTTTAAGAAAATGTAGCTAAAATTTTTAAGTTCTGTTCATTTCAGTGCATATTTTAACGTAAAAAGAAAAATGTATCTCCTCGACTTTATATCCATTATCTTCAATCAATTCAATAGTTTCAGTGTTAACCCAACAATAACGAAATTGATCACAAGTTAACTGAACACACTATATACCGATGTGTTAATTTCACCGACAATGCACAGAAGTGCACTTTGTAATCAATTTCAGTATGGTTTCAATTTCACTTCTATTATTCCCTTGTCAACACCTTCAATAAAAGATAGAAAACAAACACCATTTAATTCGTATTGAATATGCAATAATTCATAACTAAGTTATTAAACGAGAATCACGGAGTGTTAAAATAAACCCCTTTGAACCGTCAGTTTTAATTTTACATACGGAATATATTTGAGAACATTAAGATCGGCTGATAACTTTCAGCGTGCTTTGAACTATATAGCGATGATGGTTTTTTTATTGTACAAAGTGTTATTTTTATGGAAGCAATTATAATATGGTGAACGAGTGCATTAAATCAAAAATCACACTGTGCCTCTTTTTTTCGCCTCCAAAAATTAGGTCAGTGAATATATATTAATAAACGTAATCAACATGCAAACTCGGATGGCATAAATTAAAAGTTTGTTTTGTTTTCGTTTAGTTATTGATGTTCTGGTTATTTACTAGCTAAAAATATAGAAACACTGGAAATATACAAGTATCAACAATGTAAAATAACAACAATACACACTTATGAGCTATGGTGTAAAAATAACCCTTGCATAGAAGTTATCTTCCCTTACGCAAGAGATCAAAGCAGGCAATAAAATGGCTGTACATCAACTAGCACATTCAACAATAAGATGGATGTATTTTCTGAACCAAGAGAAAAAAGCTTACAGATTCCATTAATTTTGCGTTTTTCGCTTGGATTGCACAAAAAGTATCAAATGCTCCCAGATTTTCTCGCTAAATAAATAAAATGTCTTACTCAACAGTTCACTATTATTAATGTTTCTTATGTTTAAACGCATCTGTTTTCATCCAAAGCAATATTTCTCCTTTCTTTTGATCTTTTATAACAGAGTTGAGTGGTACGAAACAAAACACACTGGCCATCTTTCATCAGTTTCCTTTTCTTTTTTTCTCAAGACCTTAAAAATTCACAAAACTTATCGTGTTAAAAACCTGTGCAAACACACATAAAACTTTCTTTTAAATCTTCAAATTTGTCAAACTCGTTATTCACACAGTACGTGATAGAGACGAAATCGTATACTTTTTATGGTTTTTCTGACAGAAGAGTTCTAACATTTCCCCAAGTTTCAATGCTGACAATTCATTCTTGGCATTTTGATGTGAGCGCGATTATTTATTAGGAACCAAGGGTTTTCATCATTACTGCGGCAAATTTTAGAGTATTTTCATGGCAATTTTATGACCCGATTTAAAGATTGTTTATATTACGGTAAAAGCAGGCTTTCGAGATGAACAGTTCATTATGGACAAAATGCTTCCAATTATGTTTTGAAATCTGACATTTTAACTTTCAAGTTACAATTAAATTTGAAATAAAATTTCCATATGACAAAACTGTTTCAGCATTCGCTATTTAAATGAAGTGTTAAAATGAAATAAATTCCGTTGTTTTGTTTTCTTCGGGTAGTTATATACGTCCCTGTCAAATGCATATTTTTTTCGGGGAAATTAAAAGTAACATTTCAATGTCCTGGAAATAAACAAAATCTGAAGAATCTTTAGTGTCATCAAATCAGATTTGTGACAAAACATATGCACATTATATACAGCAAGAAAGATAATTAAACAAGTTCATGAGTCTCGTGTCATCAGTTCAAATGACTGTTGGACCTAGTTTATTTCAAACTTACTCATTAATTTATCATTTTCCATAATAAATAAATAAATAAATAAATAATTGAACGCCAACAGAAGTAAACACCATCAACTTATAATCTATAAATAAATGTAACGTTTATCCGCAATATTCCATTTTATTATATCAACAAGAGTATGATCATAGTTTAGTTTTTATGTATCGATATCATAACTTTTGATCAGTATCGGGTTTCAGAATTTCCCATAATTCTCTTTTATTACAAAATAAGGAGTTAATACAGGTGTTATTCCGCCGTACACATCATTTTAGATATCAATAGATTTACGGCGTGAAGACACGACATATAATAAATGACTTTTCGCACTACTTTTTCAAGAGAGTTGCGCGGATGAATTCAAATAGTTTCGTTTCGACCAATGAAAAAACTCGTTACAAGGAAAACACAAGTTCGGCAGTTGAGCTAGTGGAAATATATTCACAGTTTGTTTTCTACCATAAAAATAACATAAAACTAAATTATCGGATATAAATGCCAGTATCGCTTACAAATTCAAATAAATGGAAAAAGATAAAAAGATTATCTAATATCCAAAGATTCTTGCCAAACGTTTGTTATTCATGCAATTTCATTAAAATTCTTTGGACTTACATATCTACATAATCTAAGTAAGTTTTTCAATTTCAATATCTTTGTTTCAATCGTACGCGCATTAAAAATATCAATAATTAAAACAAATTAGATAAAGCATATTTTTCATTCTCAAATACTGTTTATTTTCTAAAAAAAATTTCTTGTACTGTATTACGAATTAAAATAATTCACAATGTAGATAAATTAGCGCTGGTTTATTATGTAGACTGACATAAAACAATCAAGAAAAAATTGTGAATTATCCTTCAAATTTTGTTGCATCTTGTGACAAAATCGTTAACAGATTTGGTTAGAACAAAATGTGTCTTTAAATATCATTTTCCAATTGTTATTTTTATTTATAAATAACTGAATTAGATATTTTTCATATTTATTACTTTGTTTTGATTCTTCATTCTTCCACGACAACTTCAAAATTACAGTTAATTTTTCTAATTAAATTACAATAGTGGTGACCAAAGAAAAGTATTAAACATTTACTGCATGTTCCAAGAATATTTTATAAATAAATCGGACATCTTATGATTATATATATTAT
Source organism: Botula fusca (assembly GCA_028566455.1). NCBI lineage: Eukaryota > Metazoa > Mollusca > Bivalvia > Mytilida > Modiolidae > Botula > Botula fusca. The sequence goes on along the minus strand of JAOXYH010000032.1, from coordinate 1,452,598 downwards.
TAAGAAATTAATATGTAACACTATTAGATTAAATATTATTTACAAGATAAAATTATCCTGAATTACATGTATGTATTAATAAATATCCAAGGTTTATATCCAGTATTAACAATTAACGAAAAGTACTAAAAATTCATTTACATGGTACAAAAATGTATGCAGTATTTGTGAAATAGACAACAAAATACTAAATACTAACTGAATTTCTATTGTCGGTATCTTTATCTTTGATGTCAAAACACCGAAATATTTATCGTTCACATCTTCATTTAGCAATAGATGTAACAGATAAACTTGGTATTGAAGGTGTCAAACGTCGGCCAAGTTTATGTCCTAATTGTCCATTAAAGATGACCACTTACTTGAACCAGCTGACCTCTCCACAACATAGCAATATAATATACACAAAGTCAGAAACATGCCTGGAATATATTATCAATTTAAAAAGATTTTTTGTGTATTTTATTTTAATTCTCTCCGAATGTCCGAATAAATACATAATTAAATAAATAAATAAATATGAGCGGTTATAAATAAAACCCCTCGTTCCGTACAATTTTGATCAACAACATCTTTTATCGAAATAAAAAGAAAATCAAATCAGAAAAAGATAAAATTTAATACCTATTGATAGAAACGATTTTCACTAATATGTTGTTTTGATTCCAATTCAATCTGGAAAAAGGAAAAACCTTAAAAATCTGCAATTTTATTATTATTTTCGTCGACAAGCTACAAAATAAATATGTAATACATTTTTAGAATTCTGAAAGATAATAAAGTTTGAAAAACTGACCTAAGCAGCATTTACACGACGTTAAGTTAAATATCATCACTTTCACGTGGGCTTTGTAAACGACACTTTACAAGAGAGTGGGTTCTCTTAAAACAAACAAACAACAACAAAAACAAATCTTTATAGTGCAACCACATTTCATACAGTGGGTTTGTTCATTTATGTCTTAAATATCACCAATATTCCCTATTTCTGTTTTATTTATCAAAGACAATCTTTTTCTTCCTAGGGCGATTCCGTCTACCTAAAATTTGGTCCACCCTGATTTTCATTCGGGATTTTAATTCAGTTTCATACAGTATTAAAGGGGGTCCAGCTAATAACAGGGGGGTCCAGACCACCCCGATCCCCGCTGAAAGCGCCTCTGGATGGCAAACCAACCTCTATAAATTTTCAGACCACCAACTTTTGAATAAAATGATGAATAAATTCTCAATAAAACTTATTTGTCAACCATTAAAACGGAACTAGGGCACCCTAGACGTGAGATGACAGATCATGACGGATGAATTATCAAAAATATTTGACAGAATCGACTACAGTTCCCTCCCCCTTGGTAAGTTATATCATTAATGTCAGGAATAAAATATTTCTATTGGTGGAACAATGATTATAACATTGTTAATGAGTATACAGTGTTAATTGTGCATTTTACAACTTTAATGAATTACCTCCCCTACCACATGTAAGTAAAATTACATGTTACTAACCAGATGAGTTGGGAACAACCCCATAAGCATTTTTTTTTTTGATAAACAAGCCCTGTTTGGTACTTTCAGCATAGATATTTAATTATTTGTTGGTAGTTGTAATTGTTTTATTTTTTCAGACATTTAGTTAAATATTTTAATAATATAACCTTCTGGGTCATAATACATGTATTAAGGAATATGTCAAAGATTTTTCAGTGCTACTACTGAGGCTTTTGTGGTATCACTGTTTGGTTCGGCTGCTTTTGGTGTACAAAATTTTGTAAAATTGCAAGTCATGTCACGGACATCCCAATTCGTCCTGCTCTGCTGTAGGCCTATGGTGATCACTGAAAGTGGAGAACAGTTCATTTAGCTGACATCAAAATGTGTTTATTTGATAATTTACGATAAAGACGTATCAATTAATACGTAATTGTCAAAATAAAGATATATACCTTTTATAATTTACATGATATGTTATGAATTCAAAGTCAAATTTTATTGCTTTTAAACGCAAATGTTTCTCAAAACATAATATTTATAATTCCATACATAACCAGCGATTATGACCTCTTAGCCCCTTTTTCCTGAAGAAATTAAGGAAAAAATCTGAAATGCCCATCAAGTCTACCCCTTAAATGACAGGAAAACGTAAAATTAGAATGCATTGGTATTCACCAACGAATCAAAGGCCCACTTGGGGTTTGCATTACACAATAAAAAAATGCAAGATGTTAATAAACGCTGTTCCGCTAATTTAAAGTAAATTTTAATCCCTTTGTGGGTCCTACACGGTTTTATAAAACCCATTTTTTTTCATCCAAATGCAAAGGGTTCCCCCTTACCCAAGCTGGTATGGGGGCATATATATTCAACTTGTCTTGTACCCCTGTTATCCGATATAATATAGGAGAAGAAAAATTGTGGCTCTCAGCCTTTAAGAAATAAAGTGTCATCATAATTTGTCGATCAAGTTACAGGCTACCTCTTCGAATTCCATTATTGATTGATTGATTAAATGAGATTTAACGCAACTTTCAGCAGTATTTCAGATATATCGTGGCGGTCAGTGGAACCACCGACGTTGGGCAGGTAACTGACGAACCTTATCACGTACGGTTGCAAGTCGAGTGCAGCTTTTTTTGTTGTTTACAAAGCGGGACGCGAACTCATAACCCAGAGGCGATAGGCTACAGTGATTATACAGGTAAACCAACGACCTTAACCACTCGGCAACCCAGGCCCAAATTCCATGAAAATTAACGCAGTGTTAGTATCAACCTGGCGACCATTTTTGAAATCATCTTAGTTTTTGTCCCTGATGGCTATATAATCCTGAAGTTTCATAACGATGGTAGCTGCAATGACTGATTGATTGGTTAGGGTTTAACGCCACTTTCAAAAGTATTTCAGCTATATAGTCAGTTAAGTGGAGGTGGAATTCGGATGGAACCACCCACCTTGAAAAGATTACTTCCAAAACCAATCACGCACCGGTTCGATTCGTGTGCCCCTTTTTTGTTATTTATAAAGCCGTGATCGCAAGATGTTGGGATGAACCTTGTCCCAGAAAATTTTAGCAGATATGTTTGCTTTAAGTCCTGTCGGACACACCTGAAGATGTAGGATTCTGAAAAGCTGTAAATCGGATTTTTTTCCTGATGTGTAAATAATCCTCAAGTTTCATAGTGATAACTTGAGTTGTTCAAAAACAGTTAGCATGGAGTGTAGTGGTTGTTGAGATACACTGTATCCGAAAGTTGCAAAAGTGTTGAACGATGTTAAATTGTGGGGACTACATCTGAAATCTCAGAATTCTAAAAATATGGTAACAACTGTGACAAGAAAATTAATATCAAAGTCTCATAAAGAAAATTTAAATGGTTGCAAGAAACTGGATGTGAAGTAAAAGAGGACCCTAACCGCTCACAGGCATCGCCATGTCAATCACTAGATTAACCTAATACATTAGCAGGACTTACTGGTAAGAGTTGACCATTACCCTTCCCACATTCGCCGATGTGTAAAAAGCATTAAAATACTGCCCATCTGAATGTCGTCGGTCTGGGATTTACCAAAATCATAATATGCAAAGTGCTGACTTGACTAATGTATAAAACTGACAGGAGTTATATATGTATCCCTTTTTTCAGTACAAAGTTGAATAGTCAGACAGCAACACTTACAGATATTGTGCATGGTAAAAAAAACCAGCAAAAACAAAGAAACAAAAAACAAAAACTAAACAAAAACAAAACAAAAACAAAAACAAAAACAAAATGGGAGGTAGAAGGCAGTCAAGTTTAGATTGCCCAAAATTTGTAAAGATCGAAGGAATTTGCTAAAAGTTTGGGATAAAAATGCGTGATCTCAAGTAAAATGCGTGAGACTTGACTGGCCTGGAGGTATACATCTCTTTACCCTCCTTAAGATTCCTATTAATTATTGAAAGTCAAGAGCAGTTCTGGATAAATGTTATGTGCGTGCATATACGATGACTTGAAGAATTACTTCTAACTTTGAAAAAAGATAATTAAGTCCAACTTTGAAAAAAGATATGTACATTTCAGAATTACGAAAAATGTACGTGCACAATCGAGTGCATATAGCAAAATAACGGAAGTGTACAAGTCTGTCGAAATAACTGCGACTTTGCAAGTTTCAGTGCACCCCTCCCCATAACGTGTTGAAGTCATTGGAATTTTAAATTGTGTCAGGAAATGTTTATTGTATGCTTATTTTTTTTTGGTTTTTCCAAGTGCTGTTAAACTGACACCAAACACTCATTGTGAGCTTACATGGTGACTGCTAGTGAAGTTTAAACTATAAATAATATTTTAATAAGAGGATTCTTATTCTCTTACATACGAGCTTTATAACTGTGATGGAGACAATTTGTGTGGAACATGGAACATATGGCTTTGGGTTAACATTGATTGCTAAAAACAAGGTTATCAAACTTTTGACTCTCACAATGATAGTCTGTTACAGGTTCTTTAGTATATATACATATTTTTTTTCATTATTTATTTTTTTTTTTTTTTGCACTTTTTACGCCCAATAAAGGGCCAATGGCAATATGCAAAATCACATAAACATAACAGCGAACATGAAATCAGTAAATCAGTACAAATGAAACTAAATGCCCCCTGTCCTCAG